>WOAB01000417.1:0-262147 GCA_027886185.1 Rheum nobile
TTAGCAATGCTAGTTTCGGGGTCGAAACTATTTTTAAGGGGGTAGTAATGTAATAATCTTCATATTATCATAGAGGTCAGGTGATAGAAGGTATGTCTGGTGAAAGCAAGTTATAGAATTCGCTTAGGTTGTGGAAGGTCTAAATTATGGCTAACCTTACGTTAGCGGTAATTTGAGCCAACTTATAAATTTTAACTTAGAAATGTCTGCACCAATTTTTACAAAGTGTGAAAGGGGTTAGACATGGTTAAACCTATACGGTTGTGTAGCTTAGTATTGGGTCGCATCTCCGGGTTGTTATCAGCCAAGTTTCGGGGTCAAAACTTCTTTTTAGGGGGAAGTGATGTAATACCCCTCATTTTTAGTAAGGGCATTTGAGTAATTTTTCCCAACCCTCGTTCTGTAATTATGTCACTTTCGGAGAAGTTCGGATTTTCTGTAACGTGTTTGATCTCTGTAATAATTCCATGAGTGGTATAAAATACATTCGATGTATTTTCGCGGCTTAGAATATTTGTTTGGGGTACAAATATATAATTTTCGGGGTTTAAACCCATGCCAAACCCTTCCCCGGGCAAACAGACGCGGAAATGCCTTTTCCGCGAGCGGAATAATAGCCCTCTAAGGAGCTGGGCATTGGAATTTTCCGCGACCACGGCAAAATTTCCGCACGCCAGCGATGCTTCGTCTTCCTCCTCGTCGATCGCGCCGCCGTTGATCGTCTGAGCGGCCGTCGATCTGGTCGGGGAGCTGCTTCTTCCTTTGGCTATAAAAGGGGAGGTTTGGGCCTCGGATTCTTCATCCACAGCTCGCACTCAGTCTCTCTTCCTCTCGTTTTCGTTGTCGTCGGTGCTGTCAAGCCTCGCCGGAGCTCGTGCCCTCGTCGGAGCTGTTCGCCGAGAGTCCTTGGAGGCTGGGAGGTGGTGGTCGTCGAAGGGAGCCCTCGTCCGAGCCATGAAGTCCCCGTCATCGTCGTAGGTAAGCGCCGAAGTCGTCGTTAGAAGGGTAACCGCGATCGCGGACATGAACATCTGCGACCGCGGGGATGAACTTTCGCGACAGCGGATTAGGTTCATTTTCCCCATTTCTCTCGTTCTTCTCGGTTTTCGTTCTTCCATGTCGTATCTTCGTATCCTATTTAACTTAGGGTTCCGTCTTATGTTCCGTCGTCGTAGGAATCCGTACTCAGATTCGAGTCGCCAGACCCCGAAACCCGACATCTGTAATTCGTCTCGATTAAGGCAAGTGGCGGTTCGCTCTTGCTTATCATTCCATGTTTCCATTAATTATCAATTGTTTTTAATTGTTAATTAAATTGGGATGACTATTGCTTTCGTTTGGGGAACATATTTTATAAATGATACGATTAAAACATGATATTATAATAGGTTGTATATATTGCTAGAAACAACGCTATTATATCTGTTATTACCATGATGGTATTGGTGTGGATTTTGTGTGTGTGAACTTAAAATATAGTTAGAACGAGTATTCATAGGAACGCTATGTACCTTGCGAAGTCTAGCCGTTTCTTTACAACCGTGGTGGATAGGATGTCCAAGCCCTAACACCCTTCCCTGGTCATGATTGTCCCTTATCCGAGTATAGGGGAGGTGCACACAGTTGGTGCCAAACATTTGGGAAATTTTCCCAAGATATCTCTCGCATCGAGATGATGATATATTTATATGATAAAAGCTTTAACGTGAAGATACATTTTGGAATTAAACAAGATAAGTGCGATTATGCACATGATTAATATACCATCGGGCGAGGAGTACAACGTGGAAACCGCCCGGACTTCGATTAGAGTATGTCCTCCTTCCAAATCTAAATTCGCATTACGCGGTGAGGTTGGTCGTGGACCCAAATGGTCAAGTCTTTTTAAACGCTTGTGTGAAATTATAACGTTCCCAAATATTTGTCACACTTTCCCGTAAGACTCAATCTTTTGGAGTCTTCTCTTCATACGTTTCCCATAAGGCTCATTTCCTTTGGAGTCTCCTTTTTAGTACATGTCTAAACTTTAATCATTCCGTGAAAGTTCCGGGTTATATATCGTCCCTTCGGTTGTTATTCGAGGGACAATGATAGTAAACGGTTACGATCACTAGAACCATTCTGTTTGCACCCTTGCATAGTCTTTCATTAGACTAACCAACCGGGTTTTATTCCTTGCATGGTTGGCTGGTGTCATCCGTCCTATACGGCACATCAGTGGTTGGTCCACGAAGACTCGAAGTAACCAATTGAAGAAGAGGCTTGCAGTTGCAGATTTAAGTGTCGGTATTTCAAGGTCGTTAAGTATTACTCTAAAATGTATTTTTATAACCTAGTCATGTAATAGGTTTATTCTTAAAGTCTTCCGCTGTGTAATTTAAAGTCTTCAGCTGTAATTTCACTCTGTTGTAAAAACACTACTCTCGTTTGATGAGAGATCTTCTAGTAAGAATGGTTGAGTTTCATTTAAAAATGTCTTCCGATGTTTAACCTTTCGTTGTTTATTTAAGATTAATTGTTCCGATTAAAGTCTTGGGTGACATCGGACAGCAACGTCTACGGTCACTGGCGTGTGGCATTTCCGACAATAAGTCGGGGGTGTTACAGATCGGACACTCAGACATCACCCTAGATTAGCTCCACAAATGCCGCAAAGAATTTGGCACCCAAACTTGAAACAAACGGAACCACAATAAATAAACAATGGTGAAAATTGATGTGAAAAGAAAACATCAATTAATCTTGATATTTGATAATAATAAATGTACTTTTTCATTATTAAGGGTAAAAGGGTTAAATAATATATTTGATATAACAATCAAATTACATTATACCGTGAATAAGGATTTTTGGTAATTGAAATTATAATTTAAAGAAAAAGGAAAGAAAAAAAGCCAAGAGAAGACATGTCAAATCAAGGCAAAATTTCAAATCCAATGGTTCAGAGAATGAGTAAATTGTGTTCACAATCTTTGTAATCAACATTTTAAAAGTCGAGAGTTACCCTCCTGACGAGGGAAACTCCTTTTCCCCCCTCTGTGGGGGTTCTTCTCTAGCCTTGTGGCTAGTTCGCCGTTCCACGCCGCCACCGCTCTTCCTCTGTGGGGGTTTTCTGCTTCTCTGTACAGGCTCTTCCTCCGCCACCGCTCTTCCTTCTTGTACAG
Source organism: Rheum nobile (assembly GCA_027886185.1). Lineage (NCBI taxonomy): Eukaryota > Viridiplantae > Streptophyta > Magnoliopsida > Caryophyllales > Polygonaceae > Rheum > Rheum nobile. The sequence continues at coordinate 3,165 of WOAB01000417.1, forward strand.
GTTTTCTGCTTCCCCCTTTTGCACCGCCACCGCTCTTCCTCCGTGCCGCCACCGCTCTTCCTCTGCTTCTTGTACAGGTTTTTCCCACCGCGCCGCCATCGCTATTCCTCCTCTCGCCGAGATCCGCCATAGTCGCAGCCCTCCTTTGGTCGCCGAGATCCGCCACCGCTCCGCCTGCTAGGATTCCTCTCCAAGTTCCTGTCGGTTTGTGGTTTTTGTGGATTTGCGCCGGTTGCCACTGCCTCTCCAATTGCGAATCCAAATTGCCGCCGCCGCTGTCGACACTGCTTCGTCAAGGCCGGTTACTTCCTGTTGTGTTGACCACAATTTTGGGGCTCTGCTGGTTTGGGCACCGCCGGTCTTCTTCTTCAGCGTTCTTCGGTCAGTGGTGAATTCAATTTTGGGATGCTACTGGTTTCAGATGATATGCCCTGACTTCCTTTTGATTGTTTTTCTTTCCCTCTGTAAGCTTTCTTGTCTCTTTGGTCCGAGACTTTGTGATATCTGCTTGGGTCTTTTGGCTGCGGATTTGTCGTTCTTCTGGCTGTGCTGCATATGGAAGAAATTCCAGGAAATGTTGACAATTTGTCCAGTATTTGCGCTCCTCCGCTAATGACCCTTCCTTATTGCAGATGTTACTCTTACATTGTTGTCTGCTACTCGGACCGTGCTGGTTGTTTTGGTTCTTTTTGTTTTGTAAGTACTAGTGTTCTAGTTTCCTTTTGTATTATTTTTGTACAGCCTGTTGTTGTTAGTTTGTGGATGAATGGCTCCGATGGCTTGCCTTGTCCTTTGTTTCAGTATGATGGTTCTTATGCAGTCCTTGGGAGTAATGTCTTAAAACCAAGTATTGTTGAGCATCTGTCGACTGCAGAGGCTCTTGTTAGGCTGGTAATAGCTTCTCTTGATCTGTCTAAAGGATCTTTGATTGTGATAGAGAGTAAATCTTTAAAACCTAACCTAGTACAATCACTGATATCTTAGATTCAAGGGCTTTTACTTGGGGTCTTCCTTTGCTAGCAGTCGGTATTTTATATTTTTTGTTCCTTGTAGTTTTGCTTAGTCCTTTCTTGCCTTGTTTGGCAATGGTTGCTTTCTGTCTCAGCCCTTTGGGCCCTTGCTTTGTTATTCTCATGTTTTTAGTTTGCCTTTTAGATTAGCTGTTGTAATGTTCTATTCTCATGTTTAATATAGTTGGTCCATTTGATTAAAAAAAACATTTTAAAGTCTTTTACGAGACTAAGTCTTGCACTGCAAGAACATATTGTGTTCCCAAGGACTGCAAAGTAGACGTAAAATGGGGATTCTTGTTTGCACCCGTAATTTCTTGCGGCGCACCCCAGTTTGGGCGCATCCCGGATGCGCCCAAACTGGTGATATTTTTTTTTTTTTTAAAGTTTTAACCTTGGGCGCATCATTGATGCGTCCAAGGTCTGGTACCTGGTTTTGTAAAATCCGAGAAAATAATTAAAAAACCGGTTTACCGACAAACCCGAGTTACTGATAATTCGGGTTCGGAAAAAAAAATCAAAAAAATTCTCCAAATTTTTTTTTTGAAAATTTTAAAAAAATTCCAAGAAGTTACCGGTGTAAAACGGTAACTTTTTGGACGCATCCTGTATGCGCCCAAAAAGTTACCGTTTTACACCGGTAACTTCTTGGGCGCATCCCGGATGCGTCCACAAAAAGTTACCGTTTTACAACGGTAATTTCTTTGTTGTTTATCCATGTTGTTGCTATATATATACAACTATTGATTAGGGTTTATCAATTTAAGATTATGTCTTTGTCAAGGATGAATGCTGCACTTTGGCCAGTTGAGCACATGGATGACACATCCGGTCTTGATGATTTCGGAGTAAGTATATATTTACTTCAAAAACAATATTTTAGGTGTTGTAGTTTATATAGTAGTGTGTTGTAGTTTAGAACTTTGATTAAATTGTTTACGATAATTTATAATCTGAAATATTTACAGTAGTTTTATTTATTTATCATAAATAGGAGGACTCTAGTGATAGCGATTTTTTGCCAGTGGATTATTCTGCTCATTTTAGTACGGATAAAGAATGGAGTGATAGAGATAGTATGATCAGTTGGGCTAAGAACGTAGGTTTGGACTTGCATATGGTGATTGTAATAAGTAAGTCATGGCCTAACCGAAAGGTCATACTGTCGTGTGAGAAGTCTGGGCCATATAGAGCGGCGAAGAAGAAGGCGGGTGACGGTACCGAGGCAACCCCTAATCGGAAATACAATGCGAGGACAAAGAAGAGTGAGTGTCCGTTTCAGTTGCATGGGGTGATTGTGAAGGGAGATTGGCTGAAATCTGACCATTGGAGATTATCTGTCGCTTGTGGATCGCATGACCATGAGCTTTCTAGTAGTTTGATCGGTCATGCATTTGCTGGGAGGCTTTCCCAGGATCAATGAGAGCGTGTGAAAAGTTTGTCAGCCTTCGGAATAAAGCCGAAGGCTATTATGAATCTATTTCTACACGAGGATCCCAAATGCTTGACATCAAGGAACCAACTCTACAATTACAAGAGTCGGGAGAGGCTGAAATGTAGGGGCAATATGACGGTGCCGCAGTACATGCTGGATTTTCTAGAGGCGAGGCGTTATTATACAAGCTATGAGACGCGTCGCAATGAAGAAGGGAGGGAGGTTTTGAGTGATATTTTTATTTCTCACCCCGGAGCAATGCATTTGTTGAGTTTGTTCTCCTCCATCGTCATCATGGATACGACCTACAAGACGAACATGTATGAATATGTTTAATTATGGAGCAGTTATTATGAATATTTAATTGCATACCTTATTTCTTATAATTGCATACCTTATTTCTTATAATTCATACATGTACAGGTACGGTATGCCTTTGTTGGAGTTTGTTGGATTCACTTGCACCAACCGTACATTTTGTATTGCGATCGTATTCATGTATGATGAGACGACGGAGCACTACACATGGGCGTTGGACCGCCTAAATATCATTCTCGGGGGACGGGAACCGGCGGCGATCATGTCAGATCGAGAACTCGGTCTGACGAAAGTCGTCGATATAGTCTTTTCCAACACGAAGCATCTGTTGTGTAGGGTCCATGTGAATCGCAACGTGGAGGGTTTTGCCATGAAATGGGTCCCCAATGTTGACCATTTTAGTGGTAATATTCGTTGGTTGTTAAGGTCGCCGACTGAGGATGTGTATAATGAGCGACTTGAGTACTTGACGGAGAAGTGGAAGAAGATACCATGGCTGATGGAATACGTGAAGAGGGTATGGCTTAGGGACTACAAGGAGATGTTAGTCTGTGCATGGTGTGACACAGTACTCCATTTCGGCACAAGATCATCAAACAGATAAATTCACAAGCGATCATCTAAAATCCAAATTGATATATGCAACTAAGCTTAACTTGAGTTTTTAATTTCAGGGTCGAGAGTCAGCACTCTATGCTGAAGGACGGGATTGAATCGTCGGTTGGAGGCTTGGAGACCCTCGTGCAGAAAATCGACAATATGTATGTTGATCAGATTCGGGAAGTCAGGGGTGATATGGACGGGACCCGCCTTGGAGGACTCTCCTCGCTCGTATATAGACGGGACCCGCCCCGCACGGGATCGGTGTTCTGCGGCTGATGAAGACTCGGCGCCACCACCCGACGACTGGGATGATAGTTGTGACGCGCGGACAAGTGGTGCAGCTTCAGGAAGCTCGTCGCCGCATAAAATGGCCAGCATATGGTGCCAATCCGGATCGCCGCCCCAACTCTGGGTGATGTCCCGAGCGAATGCTGTCGCGATGGCTAAACGCTGCAAAACAACAAGACAAATGTCAAGAATAACCAAAACAAATATTTAGAACAAGGATTGAGTGGTAACGTACTCTGTAAGAATCCACAGCGGGAGGAGAAGCTCGAATACGAGGCTGTAGTCGTGACAAGGGGCTCACATACGGATGTGAGATCTGTAAAAACCAGTCCAAGTACTCCTCGTCCACGTCCCACGCTGGGACGGCCATCGGGCTCTCCAAGATGTATGGACACAGATGCTCGTCGATGTGCTCCCAGTCGTCGCATTACAATAATTAAATATGAATTTTAAATCGATAAAATACGTACCTCATCTCGTTTGCGACGAATATATTTTCGTCTGCGTGGGGTTCGTATGCGTGGGCTTGCCTCTCCAACCTGGGCTTGCCTCTCCAACCTGGGCCACTGCCTCGACACCAACGGCAACCTCCAACGCATTTTCCGGACACACCGGAAAATCGCCCGCCCTTGCCGGAAGCGCGGCCGCCGTCCCCGGAATCTCGACCGCCGTCGCCGGAAGCTGCGCCGCCAAATCGGCCGCGAACTCTGAATTTCGCTCCAGATCCGCCGCCGCCGTCCTCACCTCCGACGCCTCTGCCGCCAGCCGTCGACGCTTTGCCTCTCCCCCGTCGCCGGAAGCTCTGCCGCCGCTGCTATCGCCGCCGCCCGCTCTGCCCTGTGAATCGTCGCCGGAATCCGCCATTGAGGAACTCAGATCTGAAGGAGACGAAGAGGAAGAACACCGCCGGAAGTCGCCCGCTCTGATGTGAAGGAGGAAGACGAACCAGAACGGCGCATCCTTGACGCGGCCGGATAAATAGGGTTTTTACATGGGCGCATCGAGGATGCGCCCATGTCTGGATTTTTTTTTTCGTTTTTTAATTGTTTTAATAAATATTAATTTATGAATTTTTTTTAAAAAAAAGTGTAAACCGGTTCACCGATTTTTTTTTTAAATGTAAACCGGTTTACTAAACCCGGATTCATCACTTACCCGGGTTCAATACTTACCCGGATTACTATTGAACGCATCTTAGATGTGCCCAATATTAACTTTTTTTCCCCCAAAAATGTATCCCTCTCTTGAGCGTATCCCGGATGCGCCCAAAAGAGAATGCGCCACAAAAAATTTCGGGTGTAGAGATTCTACCCGCGTAAAATTCACGCCAATCTTACATACTTCTGCAATTAATAATATTTTAATTTCGCTCATTGTAATTTTAAGCAGAAAGGTATAATGGGTGTAGTGGTTATTGTGGGAAAGTCAAAGCAACGCAGAGAGAGCGGTGCAAATTAGGGTTAGGTCCGACGGAGCGGTTGGGTGCGGCGCAATCAAGGAGCGAACAAGGTTTGAATTTGGCAAGATTTGGGACAAGTTAGATCGGTTGGTTTGGAGGTCTTGAATGCAGTACAACATACCATATCTACATCCAAGGAGGCTCACGTCGCCGAGTGTTTTGATTATTCCCCCATTTTCTATTCTTTTTTGTTTTGTATCATTTACCACATATACCAAATGTAGTTTATAGACAAGATTATGGTTCAAAGCATAGAATTTTATTCAGTTCATTTCTTGTTTCTTTTTCTCCTTCAGGAATCATGAGAATTATAATGGGGTTCTCCACAACAAGACTTCTCCAAGGACTCCCATGGTTTTGATTTATCCTTACAGATAGGCAAATGTTTTTTTTTTGCTTGTTTTAGGTATCTTACCAACACTAAATTTGGCTTGTAAAGCCTTAGTGTGGTAATTATTGGTTAGTTTCAAACTGTTTCCACTTTGGTTTTGGCTTGTGAAGCCACAATGTGATATGCTCCAGCACACTGTTGTTTTCCTTTATCCAAAGATACAGAGGGAGTATAGGAGAGATGTTTCCTTTATTTTTAGTATTGTGGAGATTAAAACGAGATCGAATACCCAGAAGAATGGATCTCACCTCCACGCTTTAAGTAGAAAAAGTCTTTCATATGTAGATATGGGGTTGTGGAGTGATTCTTCTGAAAAGCACCACAGAGACAAGATGATAAAGTTGTTGTTCTTGTATGTAATAGTTGTTGTGGTTCTTGTTGATGAGGAAGGTATTGGTGTTGGTTGTTGGGGGTTTGTGTTTTTGGGGGTTTGAGTTTGATAGTACGGAGAGCGTTTGGGTTTTGGGGTAGAGGTTCGCCTAAGCAGATTTTTGGATCCATTATAGTAGCAGTTCTGCATCATTAAATATTTAAGTGTAAAGATTGTATAATCGAATATACGGTGTTGATAGTTATTGTTCAAAAACCAAATAATGATCAAGACACTAGTTGGATGAACGTACATAGTAATAATAGATTAGGGAGAGTAGTTTGAAATTTAGAATAAATATTAGAATCAGTAAACCCCTTAATTTTGGCACAAAGAACCTTGTTTTTGAGTGACAGTATTTTAGTAATAGAGTGGGAGGTCAGACACCAGTTGTAGATGTACCCATCCATATGTATTTGTTTATTGTAAGAGATGCAAGTCTTCCAAAGCTGAACTTTGCTACACAGCATGAAAACATTTATCATCAGATAAGCAGTCTGGGGCCTTATATATAAATTAATATGATGAATTGATATATAGTATTTATCCTTATAGATGAGGTAAATGCATTTGGACTTAGAACTTATCTCAGCAGAGACGAGGCAGAAGAACCAACTACACCAGTGTTTAGGGGAAGAAACCTCGGGTTTATGCACCCAGGAGATTTTAACAAAAATATACTAAAGAGTGAGGTTAACATGGATAATGTACATCATAGAACTCATAGAAGCTGGGTGAGTGCATAGCACATAATCAGGATGATATATCCATCACTTTGTTCAGGTTAAGATTATTCTTAGAGGCAGTAAGAAAACTGCAGAATATCTCAGATGCATCTTTGTACCTGTAGGGGTCATAGTAACAATTGCTACTAGAGTAGATAAAGCTAAGAGTTCTGTTATAGTTGATATCCATATACAGACATAAAAAAGAATTCTTAATCAATGTAGGATGATACTGATTGCTCCACATTTGGTGCTTGGTTTTAAGATAATGAGGATGAAAATTGTGGTAGTGACTCATAGCAGAGCTAAAATTCACCAGATTGATTGCTTTTAGGTTAGAGTTTGGATAGCAAGGTCCAGAACTAGGAATAAACATCGAGTACCAATCCTGGAGGCCAAGAAATTATAGGAATGCCAGACAATAGAAATAGTCTTAGTATTCTCAAAATTAATCTTAATTTTGGAGAGTTTAGCACAGAAAGAGGAAACATCACATTTTCCATTTACTTTGCTACACTGTCCAGTTTCAAAAGTAGGATTATTGACTTTCCTAGATTTCAGAGGTTCCAGATTGTGAGTATAGTCTCCCAAGGGAGGATTTGTTGTATCCTTAGCAGGGCTAAGGTGGGGTATTTCTTTCTGAGAGGCTTTGCGGCCTTGATAAAGATGAGTTTCAGAAACCCATATTTTTTCCTTTCTTTTGTCCATGGATAAAATAGATAGTTTCCCAAATCGAATAAGCAAGTAACTATAGACACTTTTAGTAAAACAGAAATTAGAAGGGGTCAGATGAGGGAGAATGAATCTCTTGTAGATTGGAGTATACAAACAATGTTCAATTTATAGGCACATAGAAGCAAACAGGTGTCACTGAAATTGAAGAAAGCAGTTAGAAGTAAGGAATAATAGCACCTGGTATGAGTTGAAGGTTGAGTCACTAGGACAATGACTGAACCAACTGAATCTCCATCTTCAAACGCCATCAGAGGGGAGCAAGAGGGCACAAGCACCATCAGATCACCAAGACGGCTAGCACAACACTCAATTTTACCTCTTTCTTTACAAACATTCAATGAAACGCAGCCTTTGAGAGATAATCTGTACGACCACCGACCCAACCTAGGACGAAATTGATTCAACCCTTCAGAGCAACAAAGACGATCAAGGTGAGCAAAGGATCTTTCGTTGTCAGTTTTTCATTCCAGAGGGAGCGATTTCGCGTTAAACACATATGGATCATTCCCATCTTCCACACCCACTGTTGGAATATAAACGTCCCACATCTAAAGTTGGGACATAACTTGTCTAGTATATAAGTTTGATGGGCTACTTCTCCTATTGCCAATTGGTTTTAGGATGGAACCTCATTGGGCTTATCTGCGCCTATGCGCTCGTGTCCGCACGTCTCCAGTCATTGGGCCCACGGACTTTCACATGGTATCAGAGCGGGTTCGGTCCTGGGTCCATTTCTTGGGTTGGTTGGGTCTGGATATAAGGAGATTGAGATGTTCACCCACACCCGTTTGTCCAAGTGTCAACTAGGCCTGGCCAATTGCCCGCCCGTTGCACTTGCGGGGGCGTGTTGGAATATAAACGTCCCACATCTAAAGTTGGGACATAACTTGCCTAGTATATAAGCTTGATGGACTACTCCTCCTATTGCCAATTGGTTTTAGGATGGAACCTCATTGGGTTTATGTACTGGGCTTATCTACGCCTATACGCTCGTGTCCGCACGTCTCCAGTCATTGGGCCCACGGACTTTCACACCTAGAAAAGGGGAAGATGGCAAAATTTTGCAGCCATTTCAGCCAGAAATGTCACTTAGAATCTGCAAAGTCTCAAAGAAGGGTCGATTAGAGAGGAAATTTGAGCAGAAAGCGATCGATTTGGAGATTTAGGTTAGGTAAATTCGGGGTCACGAAAGGGGGAAATTGAGGAGAGAGGAGGGAGCGTTTCACTGTAGCTTAGGCTTAGAGCATCATTATTGAGGGCTTATTGGAGGGGCTTATTGAAGTCGTTTTGTCAATAAGCCTCTCCAATAAGTCTCACTCATTTTTTTAATTTTAGTGGAGGGCTTATTGGAGTATATTAAATTATAATTATACTCTTTTATTTATATTAAATTATCAATATATCATTTATATTAAATATTTAATATACTCTTTATATTAAATTATTAAAAAATTAAAAAAATTATTAAATATATTTTATTGCAAGTATTTTGTATATTTAGTGTATATTTATATTAAATTAGTGTATATTTATATTTTAAACCACTATAAATAATATTAAAATGATTTGTTTTCAATTAATTATATATAAAATATAATTCAAAATTTCAAAAATATTTGAAATATAATCATAATGGGTGTCTATGGATAGAGAAAAATATAATTAGAATTATAGTAATTTTTTTTAATATAACAAAATAAAAATAAGAAATTTTTTAAAACAAAATAACGAATGATCAGGAATTTTTCCTGGCCGTCCGATCGACGCCATGTGTCGCACACTGGGCGCACAAACGCAGCCCAGTAATCAAGCGCCACGTGGCGTTGGGCCTTACAACAAGCCTCTCTTGAGATGCTTATTTTTTGGCCAATTTTTAAGCCCTAAGTGGGAGACTTATTGGAAGCTTCTATTTTTTTAATCAAAAAAAATCAATAAGCTTATCCAATAAGTTATTGATGCTCTTAGCGTTTTTTATCCACCCGTGGAGGCTTTGGCGTGAATGTTTTTCTGACTCCGAAAAAAGGTATAAAACTTAAACCAATTGAAATATAAAACATTAAAACAACATATGTGATGTTCTTCACACTACAATATATATCTACCCCACACTTTAATATTTTTTTTACTATCAAACCCTTCTACTTTTTTTTCTTTTTCTTCTAAGGCCCACCTATATCAAACCCACCCACCAAAGGTAATAAAAAATCAGCAAACTAACTCATTCTTTTAAAGATATGGTACATGGTTATATTAGTTTTTTTTTTGTTTTCTTTCCTTATAATTATCTTTGAAATAATTGTGTTTCCAATTTTATCATGTATAACCTTTATGCAAAATAACTCAACATGTATTGCATTCGGTTATTCAATCGTGAAGAAAGAATTCTAAAAGAATGCAAGGTCTAGAGGCTGATAACATGAGGCTTGATTTTGACAAAGCGGTAAGTTCAATTAAATTTTTGTTTTTGGTTAAACAAAAATTCACTTTGTTTAAGTTTAAGTTGTCATGAATAACGGTTTTAAAATTTTCTTATGGAGGATGATAATGCGATAAACATTGGTCTTGACAAACTACAAGATCAACCACCTTTGACCCAATTCATGGATTATACTCCACAATTTGCCACTAATCGAGTGTTTCAGACGGATGATGAAGCTATTGAGCACCTTAGATTAGTTGGGAGAAGGTGTCACACACAATTAATAAAGTCTCGAACACAAAAGGATGGAGCTACGGGAAAAGTATTTGTTAGATGGCTGGCTTGTGAGAGGGCTGGACGATTCAAATCCGAAGTTAAGAATAAAGAAAAGATGTACTCTTCAAAAAAGTGTGGATGCCCATTTTTTATCAGAATTTTATTGGATGAAGAATTAGGGTGGAAGGTAGAAGTATTAAACGGTTTGCATAATCATGATGTTATAAACGATGTTCATGCACAATGTTTTGCATGTAATTCTTCATTTATTATGTGTCATTTTTTTTGTATATTGTTTGTTCAATTAAATGTGTTTATTCTCTTCTTCCTCAATAATTGTATGTAATTAGGTAACCATGTTATAAGATATTATTATGGGCAAGAATATTTCCATATTTTAGATAAGGATATTATTGTAATTTTAAGGTGTGAAGTTTATTAATTTAGTGTGAAGATTAACATCCCCCTAAAGCAAAGTGTGAACATATATTATAACATGATAGTACAACATAGTGACGTACTACGCACTGTTAGGATTCGAACGTAGTAACGAGAGAAAAACGAAGCAAAGAACCCGAGAATTATTTATCTAGTTCATCACAGAATATGACTACGTTTGGGGGCACTATCAAGCCACATTTTTTTTTACTATTGTGATGACGATTACAACGATTAAACAGGGTATTTAAGCTAAAGACTGAAACCCTAATTAGGCCCATTACACTATTGTACGGAAGGGCCCAAAATTTTTCCGGCCCGGAGCCGCCGTTGGATCGCTGAAAGCTGGGCTTTCGGTGTACAGTCCATCAGGCTCCATAACCCAACAATCTCCCACCTGGAGACTGATTCCAATCATAATCGTCTTCATCTTCAACGACAACCCATATCTGGTAGTAGTGCCAAGCTTTCAACTCAATTACCAAGGCTAGTTGAAGCCATGCAAAGCTTCAACTTCTCTCTAAGGTCACAACCTTAGTCAACATGTCTGCAGGATTCTCACTTCCTCGAATCTTCATCAGCTGCAGAATCTTCCTCTCCAAGAGATGACGTATGTAATGATACTTCAAATCTATGTGCTTAGTCCTCGAGTGAAAAGCTGGATTCTTAGCCAAGCGAATGTCACTCTGACTATCACTGTATAGAATGATACCCCCTTGCTCCTTCCCTAATTCACGCAAAAAAATCTGCAACCATACCATCTCTTTACTAGCCTCGATCACTGCAACATACTCAGCTTCTGCAATAGACAAAGCCACGATTTTTTGCAACTTAGAAGCCCAAGAGACTGCAATACCACCCAATGTAAAGACATACCCGGTTGTACTTCTTCTCTTGTCGAGATCACTTGATGCCAAATCTGCATCCACATACTGTGATACCCCGTTTTTTTGTAAGGTTATTTTGGGAATTTTGGAATTTTCCCGAGTACCCGTTTAGTACGTCGGATTTAATTCAGGTAGCTTGAGACATTCTTTAATGTGCTTTGTATCTGTAATATTTTTCTCAGTGAAATAAAATACAGACGACGTGCTTCGGATATTTATACGCGTTCGCATACGTTAATTTTTATCCCGGGTTAATGTCTTGCTCGTTCAAAAGATGAATGGGCGGGAAAAGGCAAAAACGGCGACCGCCGTACAGTAACGGCGCCCGCCGTCGTTGGGCCCGAGGTGTCAGGCCGTCGTCTCCTACTCTGGGCTCACCAGGGCTAGGAACGGCGACCGCCGTAATTACGGCGCCCGCCGCGGCCCACCGTAGGCAAAGTTGCAGCGCCCGCCGTGATTACCCAGAGGTCATTACCCGTTGGTCGCCGGCGAGCTCTGGCCGCGCCGATCTAGCCCTGCTCGGCCTCGTCTAGGGTGATGATGATGCTCCCATTACTTTGGATATAAAAGGAGGTGTTGAGGGAAGGATTTTGAGCCATCCCAGCACCGAATCTCTGCCAAATTTTCGCCTCGTCGGAGTGTTAGTTTTGCCGGATTTCGGAAGCTTCGTTGGTGTCGGTTGGTGGTGTTTCCAGAAGCCCTTGTGAAGCCTTTTGGTTGCCTTTGGAGGTTGGAACCCAGGCAAGGCAAAAAGGGGTCGAAACGCGCATCATTTGGGTGAGTCTTTCTCTCATTCTGTCGTCGGAGTTCTTCACGGCGACCGCCGTGTTCTTTACGGCGCCCGCCGTGATGAATGCGGCGACCGCCGCCAAGAACGGCGACCGCCGCCAGTGCCCAGAATGCCTTCGTGGCTTTGGCTTGGTTGGTTGTCGTCGTGGCATCTTTCCTTTCGATTTCTTTCGCCGTTTTTAGATTCGTACTGTTGTTAGGTCGGATCTAACTTAGGGTTCCTTTTATGGGTCGACTCGAAGGTCGTTGTGCTATCGGAGCTATACCCGTGTCGAGCCCAGAATCTCGTCGTTGTCGTTAGGCTTGTTTCTATTCTGCGGATTAAGGCAAGTGGCGGTTCGCTCTTGCTCATCGTTTCCATATTTACATTGATTATCAGTTATTTCAATTGATTAATTAATTTGGAACGATTATTACTGTGTTCATCTGGAAGTGATTTATAAACTGTTTTGAAAATCATATAATAGGTTGTATATCTGTTAGAACAACGCTATTATCTGTGATTGCCTTTCAGGCCTTTATGTGGATTTATTCTGTAACTATGATTGTGTTGTATCTGTGTGGTTAGCACTGTTAGTTAGGAATGTACTCGGACTTCGTCCGGTCGTTTCTTTATAATCTGGTATCGGGGTGGCTCATCTCCATCTGGTACTATTCTAAGATCATGATCGATCTCTTTCACAAGTGTGTAGAGACAGGACACTTAGCTGGTGTCACAAACCTTTCAGTGTACGTCACTCTCGACGAAACGTATACTAAGATGTGTCGTCCCAATGGTGGGGTACACATGTAAAAGTCTAATAATGTGATGTGTGGTTTGTAATATAAATCAGATAAGTGCTACTCGACGCACATAATTAATAAACCTTCGGCGAGTAGTGCATCTAAGTTATAGTGCAGCTAGGAAAACTCGTCTCGACTTTGATCATAGTACGTTCTCTTTCCAATCTGGACTCGCTGTATGCGGTGAGGTTGGTCGTGAACCGAAGCATCTCAGTCAACTTTTAAATCATTGTTGTATGATTCTGTAAAGATTCCAGATTTTGTCATAATTCCTTAAAGACTCATTTCCGTTGGAGTCTTCTTTCGAGTCGATTTCTGTGAAGATTCAGTCTTCCAGAATCTTCTCTTGTGCATACCTCTTGTTTATTCCAGTAGGAGTATGATGGTTGACTATCGTCATCGGTTGTTATTCGAGAAGCGATGAGTCTAACCTAATACGACTGCTTCGAACCATTTTGCTTTGTACCCTTGCTAGTCTATTCAAGTAGACTAACCCATGAACTTTGTTCTCTGCATGTGGGCTGGTGTCATCCGTTCGATTCGGCACATCAGATAGAAAGTAGCTCAGAAGAATAGAAGGACTATAGAGTCGACGGTGGTTTTCGAATGTTTGAGTTATTTCGTTAATCAGGTTGAGATCTTTTGGACAATGACTTTGGTTGTAATGTATTTTATAAGACTTCCGTTGTACCCTACTTTATAAGACTTTCGTTGTATTTGGTTTAAACTCTGTGTTAGCCTATTCGGGATTGGGTTGTAATCCCGTAACTCATGTTTCCTTGACAATGTTATGTTTTCGAATTGAATGCTTTGATCATTATGTATCATTTGTATTTCATAAATTGTATTTAAACGGTAAAGCCTTGGGTGATCTCTGTAAGGAACACTGGGGTCACTGGCGGTAATACCTTTCCAAAAGGGTTAAGTTTTGGGGGTGTTACAGTTGTGGTATCAGAGCCAAAGGTTTTAAAACGGGTTTGGGATTTTTATATCATTTATCCGTTTTTGAAAATGCTTTTAAAGGGCTCTGAATTTTCAAAGTGAAAAGAATTAAAAACACCGTTCATAGTCGTGTCTTCTTTATAGTCTGATGTAGTAAGCTTGCTTCTATGTCTAGAAAGACTAATTCCTTCCTTATTGTTCGGTAGGATGGGTGTCTGCTTTTCTGTTGGTAGGGGGTCGGAAGACGCCAAGTCGGACCAGCCGAGGCTAGATTTTCCGTTGCCTCAGCGATGTTTCGAGGTTGGAGGCCCGAGTAGCCCGCCCGAAGACGTCAAGCACGTTCTCCCCGAGTCGGTTGTCCTTGTAGCTAGGGATGCTATGGTCCCTGAGCCTGCACCTGTGCCGCCACCAAGGGTGGAGGAAGTACAGGAAGAGGAGCAGGAAGATGAGTTGTCAAGGTATAAACAAGGGGTTTACCAAGACGACTTTCTGCTGGGACCAATTACAGAGGAGATCGAGTACGAGGAGGAGGAAGAGGAGATGCTTGAGATAGATCCTGTCGAGGACGAGGATATGATTGAGGATGATCCCGAGGATGAGGATCCCATAGAGGATGATCCAGAGGAGGACACCGAGATGGACCTGGAAGAACAGAGCCAGGAGCCAGACAACTTGAGGCACTTGCTAGTGGACAGTCAGGAGCCGGGGGTGCAGTTTATTCCCCCCAGTCCAGAACTATCACCAGTGTCGGCTTATGTACTCATGACTGATGCTGATTGGGAGGCACTATACACTGAGCACGGTATTAGGAGGAGATCAGAGGCTGAGTTGAGAGAGATCCTTCACCAGAGCGAAATGAACTCTCATATGGAGCAGCAACATCAGATGGATCAGGCGATCGCTAGCGCTCAGAGGAGAGCTGGAATTGGAGGACCTCTTATGGACGATCCTTTCTTTTCCGCAGCTAAGATTGGAACTGAGTCACCAGAGCCGGGTGACCCAGGACCAAGCAGGGTGCGAAGCTCATCACCAGAGCAGGATGGTGAGCCAAGCCCGAAGAGACCTTGCATGGATAGCCGGTCTTACAAGAGACGTCTTGGAGCGCCTTAGTATGGTTTGGCGTTGCCTAGTGTCGTAGCTTCTTTTGCTAGTGTTTCAGTTGTGTTTGTGTTTTGTTTCAGTGTTTCGGCTAGTGTCTGTGGATTTTCTAGATTTCCGAGCAAGTTCTGTTTTGATGCTCAAAGATTTGACTCATGTGTTGCTTGTGTAAAAGTTCGAAGGTTCATCTATAAAATGCCAAGTTGATCTATTCTGAGTAATTTATTTACGTTGGTATATTGCATAAATATATTGCATAATATTAATGTATTGAATGCTTGGAATTGGATCGGTAAACAGATGGTGAACCCAAGAAGCACGAGGAACTCGACTCGAGCCGGTGCTGGGACTAGCCAAGATCCCAGGCCAGCAAGAAGAGGTGTTCAGGATGAGCACGAGTCAGAGTCTCGCATTCAGCATAGGCGTGAAGGTCAGGATCAGACCCAAGCGCCGGCGCTGTTTGATGCCGCAGCTGTTGAGGCAATTCGCGTGATTGTGATGCAGACAATTGCAGATGTATTGAGACCCAGTGCGCCTCAAGCGCAAGAAGTGCCCACTCACCCAGCGGTTCCTGATGTTGTGGAGCCCGAAAACCCTGTTGTTCAAGAGAATGTCGTCAGGGCTAGAGACAACTATGGTCGCACTCTTAAGACCATCACTTCCATGAGGCCCGATTGCTATAACGGGAAAGGGGAGCCAGTAGCAGTGACTCATTGGTTTTCCCATATGGAGAGGCTATTTCGGAACGTGGAGTGTATAGAGGCCGAGAAGGTCCATATCGCTTCTCTTCAGCTGAAGGAGGAGGCTAGCGAGTGGTGGGAGAGCACAGGTTTGGCAGAGAGCCCAGTGTTGACTTGGTCGATGTTCAAGACCAAGATGGTTGATCGCTTTTTCTCTCGTGCTATGAGAGAAGAGAAGCATAAAGAGTTCTTGTACCCAAAGACGGATGGTTTGAAAGTGACCGAGTTGGCATCTAAGTTCAATCATCTTTTACAGTACACCCCTGCCGAGATTACCAGCGAGGCCCAAAAGATCTGGTACTTCCACGAGTGGATGAGCCCGGATATCAAGCCGTTAATGGTGCACCACACATGCTCTACCTTGGAGCAGTATGTGGATTGTGCCTATAAGATGGAGGTAACTCTAGAGGAGTCGACCAAGAGGCGCAACCGACAGAAGTCGATGCAGAACCAGAACCAGGGAGGTGGCTTTAAGCGCCCTGCGCCACCGTCTAACTTTGCCAAGTCCGGCCGAGCTAAGACGGAGATGACGCATGGAGGATTGACTCAGCAGTCATGGCAGACCAGGAGTTCAGTTCAGTGCTATAACTGTGGCGTTGTTGGCCACAAGAGCAACGAGTGTCAGAAGGAGAAGAGACCGTGCTTTGGGTGTGGACGTGATGGTCATCTGCAGAAGTTCTGCAAGCAGGGGAAGCAGAAGGGAGTAGAGTCGTAGCAAGGGTCAGTTCATCAGAGCAACCGACCTAGGTTCAAGCCTGCCGAGACTCCTAGCCCGTCAGTTCAGACGACTGCTCAGAACAGGGGAAAGGCCCCAGCTGTTTCTCGAAGTCAGGGCCAATGCTTGTACGAGATGCGTGAAGCAGATGGACCCAATGCTCCAATTGCTCAAGGTACTTTATACCTTCACTCTACTTCAGTGTGCATTCTATTTGATTCTGGTGCTACGCATTCCTTTATTTCGGATAGTTGTATTAGCAAGTTAGACTTAGTGTGCAACGATTCGTGCGACCCTTTCGTCGTTAGTCTTCCTAATGGAGAACGTTTGGTGGGAACCAAGCATCTGTCCGACTTTCCAATTACCATTCAGGGTAAGGAGTTTGAGGCAGATTTGATCTGTATAGCCATGGCTCCATACGACATCATTCTTGGTATGGATTGGCTGACGCGTCACAAGGCGGTGATCGACTTCAGTTCAAGAATGGTGACGGTGTCATCTGGGGGCCAGTTCGTGTGCAAGTTCAAAGGTCGGAATGACGCTGATAACGGCAAGCTGATCAATGCGATGGCTGCGTTTAAGCTACTACGACAAAGATGTGTCGGGTACCTTTGCTACTTGGATTCGCCCGCGAAGGATGGACCTGAGGTTCTTGATATTCCTGTGGTTAGGGAGTTTTCGGATGTCTTTCCGAAAGAAATTCCTGGATTACCCCCGAACCGTGATGTGGAGTTTTCAATTGATCTTGAGCCGGGTACGGCGCCAATTTCCAAATCACCGTATCGGATGGCTCCAGCTGAGATGCAAGAATTGAAGAATCAACTTGAAGATCTTCTTGACAAAGGTTATGTAAGGCCGAGTGCATCGCCGTGGGGTGCTCCGGTATTGTTCGTCAAAAAGAAGGACGGATCATTCCGACTTTGTATCGACTACCGAGAGTTGAACAAGGTGACGATCAAGAACAAGTATCCTCTACCTAGGATTGATGACTTGTTGGACCAGTTGCAGGGAGCAAAGGTTTTCTCCAAGATCGACCTGAGATCGGGTTATCACCAGCTCAAAATTCGTGAGCAGGACATTCCTAGAACTGCGTTCAGGACCAGATATGGTCATTACGAGTTCGTAGTGATGCCTTTTGGGCTTACAAATGCTCCAGCTGTCTTTATGGACCTGATGAATCGATGTTTTCAACAGTACTTGGACAAGTTCGTAGTGGTCTTCATAGACGACATTCTGATCTACTCTCCGAGTGAAGAAGTCCACGAGGAACATCTGCGGATTGCTTTGTCAGTCCTTAGACAACATCAGCTTTATGCTAAACTGTCCAAGTGTGAATTCTGGATGAAAGAGGTGGCTTTCTTAGGCCATGTGATCAATGAGAATGGGGTTATGGTTGATCCCGAAAAGATTGAAGCGGTGGCTAATTGGACACAGCCCCAGAACGTGAAGGAGGTGCGCAGTTTTCTTGGGCTTGCCGGGTATTATAGAAGGTTCGTAGAAGGATTTTCAAAGATCGTTCTACCTATGACCAATCTACTCCGCAAGGTCCACAAGAAGTTTGTCTGGAATGACAAGTGCGAGGCCAGTTTCCAGGAGTTGAAACGACGGCTGACCTCTGCACCCGTGTTAGTACTCCCAGAGGGGAATGACGATTATGTGGTCTATAGTGATGCTTCAAAGTGTGGTCTTGGTTGTGTTTTGATGAAGAGGGGCAAAGTCATTGCTTATGCATCCAGGCAACTCAAGACTTACGAAGAAAACTATCTGACACATGATCTTGAGCTAGCAGCGGTTGTCTTTGCGCTGAAGATTTGGAGGCATTACCTCTACGGTATAAGATGCCAAGTCTTCACTGACCACAAAAGTATCAAGTATATATTTACTCAAAAGGAGCTGAATATGAGACAACGCCGCTGGCTAGAGTTGCTCAAGGACTACGACATGGAGTTGCTGTATCATACGGGCAAGGCTAATGTAGTAGCTGATGCACTGAGCCGGAAGACAACTCACGAGACTGTAGTTGCTCTACTTACTGCTCAGACCAAGCTAAACCAAGAGTCGTGCGACATTGAAGTCTTGTATGATCAGCGTAGATGTTTCTTGAGTATGCTAGAAATTCAAGCTACACTGCTGGATCAGATCAAGGAAAAGCAAGTTGATGACGTCATCTTGGTGAAGTTAAACAGTGAGGTGATGGATGGGAAAGCTCCCAGTTTTGTGGTTCAGGATGATGGATCACTTTGGTTTCAGGATCAGATCTGTGTGCCAGACACAGAGAGTCTTCGTCAGTTGGTGATGAGAGAAGCTCATTCATCTGCTTATTATGTGCATCCAGGCTCTAGCAAGATGTACAAGGATCTGAGGAAGAAGTTTTGGTGGCCAAACATGAAGTGGGATATAGCGGACTTCGTGGCTAGGTGTTTGACTTGTCAGAAGGTCAAGATTGAGCATCGCAGGCCAGGTGGTGAGTTGCTACCTCTCCCTGTGCCAGAGTGGAAGTGGGAAGGCATTGCCATGGATTTCGTCACAGGGCTACCCAAGACTCGAGGTCAGAAAGATGCTATCTGGGTGATCGTGGATCGGCTTACAAAAAGTGCTCATTTCATAGCCATTAAGACCACGTGGGAAGTCCAGAAGTTAGCAGAGGTCTATCAGAAGGAGATTGTTCGTTTGCATGGTATCCCTAAGACCATTGTATCTGATCGAGATGGTCGTTTCATGTCGAGGTTCTGGAAGGAGCTTCATAAGGCTATGGGGACCGAGTTAAGGTTCAGTACAACTTTTCATCCTCAGACAGATGGCCAGTCTGAAAGGACCATCCAGACTCTGGAGGATATGCTTAGAGCTTGTGTGCTCGATCGTCCGACTAGCTGGGAGGACAGCTTGAGTCTGATTGAGTTCACATACAACAATAGCTGGCATGCTACAATCAAGATGGCTCCGTTTGAAGCTTTGTACGGTCGCAGATGCAGATCTCCGATTTGTTGGGACGATAACGCCGACAAGATTCTGCTTGGACCAGAGTTGGTCGAGAGGATAGCTGCAGATATTGCTTTGATCAGGCAGAGAATGTTGACTGCTCAGAGTCGACAGAAATCTTACGTAGATAAGAAGCGTAGGAATGTCGAGTTCGAGGTTGGCGACAAGGTCTTCGTCAAGGTGTCGCCTTCCAAAGGAGTTTTCAGGTTTGGTAAGTGTGGGAAGCTTAACCCTCGCTACGTGGGACCATTCAAGATTCTGGATAGGGTGGGAACCTTAGCGTACCGCTTGGCGTTGCCGCCATCGGCTCATCCGGTGCATAACGTGTTCCACGTATCTTTACTCAAAAAGTATGTGCCAGATGAGTCTCATGTGCTTAGCTATGAGGACATCGAGATTCAAGCTAATGGTACTTATGAAGAGTTGCCCGTGCGCATTTTGGAGCGTTGGGAGAAGCGTTTGTGCAACAAGATCGTGCCGTTGGTACGAGTACTGTGGTCCAAGTCAGGTACCGAAGAAGTTACTTAGGAGACGTGGGAAACCGAGTCAGATATGCTCAGGCAGTTTCCCAAGTTATTTTTGGCCTAAGTTTCGGGGTCAAAACTTCTTTTAAGGGGGGGAGATGTGATACCCCGTATTTTTGTAAGGTTATTTTGGGAATTTTGGAATTTTCCCGAGTACCCGTTTAGTACGTCGGATTTAATTCAGGTAGCTTGAGACATTTTGTAATGTGCTCTGTATCCGTAATATTTTTCTCAGTGAAATAAAATACAAACAACGTGCTTCGGATGTTTATACGCGTTCGCATACGTTAATTTTTATCCCGGGTTAATGTCTTGCTCGTTCAAAAGATGAATGGGCGGGAAAAGGCAAAAACGGCGACCGCCGTACAGTAACGGCGCCCGCCGTCGTTGGGCCCGAGGTGTCAGGCCGTCGTCTCCTACTCTGGGCTCGCCAGGGCTAGGAACGGCGACCGCCGTAATTACGGCGCCCGCCGCGGCCCGCCATAGGCAAAGTTGCGGCGCCCGCCGTGATTACCCAGAGGTCATTACCCGTTGGTCGCCGGCGAGCTCTGGCCGCGCCGATCTAGCCCTGCTCGGCCTCGTCTAGGGTGATGATGATGCTCCCATTGCTTTGGCTATAAAAGGAGGTGTTGGGGGAAGGATTTTGAGCCATCCCAGCACCGAATCTCTGCCAAATTTTTGCCTCGTCGGAGTGTTAGTTTCGCCGGATTTCGGAAGCTTCGTTGGTGTCGGTTGGTGGTGTTTCCAGAAGCCCTTGTAAAGCCTTTTGGTTGCCTTTGGAGGTTGGAACCCAGGCAAGGCAAAAAGGGGTCAAAACGCGCATCATTTGGGTGAGTCTTTCTCTCATTCTGTCGTCAGAGTTCTTCACGGCGACCGCCGTGTTCTTTACGGCGCCCGCCGTGATGAATGCGGCGACCGCCGCCAAGAACGGCGACCGCCGCCAGTGCCCAGAATGCCTTCATGGCTTTGGCTTGGTTGGTTGTCGTCGTGGCGTCTTTCCTTTCGATTTCTTTCGTTGTTTTTAGATTCGTACTGTTGTTAGGTCGGATCTAACTTAGGGTTCCTTTTATGGGTCGACTCGAAGGTCGTTGTTCTGTCGGAGCTATATCCGTGTCGAGCCCGAAATCTCATCGTTGTCATTAGGCTTGTTTCTATTATGCGGATTAAGGCAAGTGGCGGTTCGCTCTTGCTCATCGTTTCCATATTTACATTGATTGTCAGTTATTTCAATTGATTAATTAATTTGGAACGATTATTACTGTGTTCATCTGGAAGTGATTTATAAACTGTTTTGAAAATCATATAATAGGTTGTATATCTGTTAGAACAACGCTATTATCTGTGATCGCATTTCGGGCCTTTATGTGGATTTATTCTGTAACTGTGATTGTGTTGTATCTGTGTGGTTAGCACTGTTAGTTAGGAATGTACTCGGACTTCGTCCGGTCGTTTCTTTATAATCTGGTATCGGGGTGGCTCGTCTCCATCTGGTACTATTCTAAGATCATGATCGGTCTCTTTCACAAGTGTGTAGAGACAGGACACTTAGCTGGTGTCACAAACCTTTCGGTGTACGTCACTCTCGACGAAACGTATACTAAGATGTGTCATCCCAATGGTGGGGTACACATGTAAAAGTCTAATAATGTGATGTGTGGTTTGTAATATAAATCAGATAAGTGCTACTCGACGCACATAATTAATAAACCTTCGGCGAGTAGTGTAGCTAAGTTATAGTGCAGCTAGGAAAACTCGTCTCGACTTTGATCATAGTACGTTCTCTTTCCAATCTGGACTCGCTGTATGCGGTGAGGTTGGTCGTGAACCGAAGCATCTCAGTCAACTTTTAAATCATTGTTGTATGATTCTGTAAAGATTCCAGATTTTGTCATAATTCCTTAAAGACTCATTTCCGTTGGAGTCTTCTTTCGAGTCGATTTATGTGAAGATTCAGTCTTTCAGAATCTTCTCTTGTGCATACCTCTTGTTTATTCCAGTAGGAGTATGATGGTTGACTATCGTCATCAGTTGTTATTCGAGAAGCGATGAGTCTAACCTAATACGACTGCTTCGAACCATTCTGCTTTATACCCTTGCTAGTCTATTCAAGTAGACTAACCCACGAACTTTGTTCTCTGCATGTGGGCTGGTGTCATCCGTTCGATTCGGCACATCAGATAGAAAGTAGCTCAGAAGAATAGAAGGACTATGGAGTCGACGGTGGTTTTCGAATGTTTGAGTTATTTCGTTAATCAGGTTGAGATCTTTTGGACAATGACTTTGGTTGTAATGTATTTTATAAGACTTCCGCTGTACCCTACTTTATAAGACTTTCGCTGTATTTGGTTTAAACTTTGTGTTAGCCTATTCGGGATTGGGTTGTAATCCCGTAACTCATGTTTTCTTGACAATGTTATGTTTTGGAATTGAATGCTTTGATCATTATGTATCATTTGTATTTCATAAATTGTATTTAAATGGTAAAGCCTTGGGTGATCTCGGTAAGGAACATTAGGGTTGTCCTGCTGTTAACAAAGTACTGTACCACTTCCTCATCAGCAACATCACACCAAGAGGACAGAAGAGGAACCGGCTTCTGATCTTAGACATTGTCCTACTGTCCCTACTGCTGAAGAAGGAGCCCGTTTGCCTCCCTATGATTCTGATGCAGCACATGGCCCATGCCAGGAACACCACCCAGCATGCTCTTCCCTTCCCTCGCGTTGTCAAGAAGATCCTTGAGTACCACAAAGTATACAACGCGTCGGAGGAAGTGAGCATCTTCTCCCGCCCCTTCAATGCGAGTAATCTGCACAAGATGCAGTTTGTTCTTCAAGAGGATGAAGGTTGGGTGAAGGTTGAGGGTGCTCCTGCAGTTTCTGAGACGGTGGAGGAGTCTGAAGCTGATAGCTCCGAGGGGGAACATAATACAAATCCCTCGTTGGGAAAGGATGTGAGGAGTCTGTGCCGAGCAGTGAAGGACCTGGTGGCTCAGCAGACTCTCCTCATGGCAGATGTGCGCGCGCTTATTTCTCACCACGCATCGGCTCAATCGGCTGGTCACAGTGGTGCCTGATCGCTTACCTGCCATTCTATCCCATTTTGTTCCCTTGCTGTCTACCCCTCCTTGTTCTGTTTTCTTGTTATCTGGTTTATGTGCCCTGTGTGGCATTCTGACAATGGTTGATGTTTTGTCTGTTTTGGTGGTATTTGCATGTTTTCTGTTTTTTCTTAATCAATGACAAGGGGTGCTTTTGTTTATCTGGCTGTGAATTTTCTCTCTAACTCTTTACTGTGTTTTTGATGATGCCAAAAGGGGGAAAATGACCAGTAGCATTGTCTGAGGGGGAACAGAATAGGTAAAACGTATTGCTGAACTAAAAGGGAACTAACGGTGTTTTTAGTGGGAAACTTTCTTGTCAGTTTTGTCTTGTTCTAGTTGGTATATGCTTTATTGTTAAGGGTGTTTGTCACCATCAAAAAGGGGGAATTTGTTGAATTCCTTAGGTTTTGATGGTTATAAACACTCAACTAATATGTGTACCAAGTGTTTCAGGGACAAGAAGAGTTTTCCCAGGGAGCGTTGCAGCAGAGGATCTCAGAGGGAACAAAGACTTAGCAAGTGCTTTGTTACCTCTCTAGGAACTGAAGTGACAGACCAAGATCGAGGCTGCAAAAGGAAAGAAGTCATACAGCGTGCAGAATTAGGGAAATAAATCAAGAAGCCACGCGGTAGAGGATGAAGACTTCGGCTCCAAGGATCAAGCCGGATTGCGCGAAGATATGGAAAGAGAGAAAAGACCCGATCGTGTTATCCTAGGAATCTTTCCTAAGATAAGGCGATTGGAGAGAGAAGAATAATATCCAATCGGTTGGATTAATTAGGGAACTCCTTCCTTATTTAATATAATCGGTTGTGATATCTTATCTTCCAAACAAAATCATATCTTTGTAATCCGATTCTAGTATTTCCTAATTTGTGTCAATTAGGGTTTCTGCCGAGTTGTATTTAAGTGAAGTAAGGATTCATTTCTTAGGTACGACTTCACGGCTGAGAACGACTTTGAACGAGAAAAAAAAAAGAGAAAGAGAGTGAGGTGCGTGTGAGTCTTTGAGAGTTGAGTTTGATTCATCGTTGTAGAAGAGGTTTCGAGTCTAGCTGGTTGTTTAGAGGTCGAAGTCCAGGATACAAGTATAATCAAGCAAGAAACTAATAAGACAAGTACACAGTTCAAAATCCTCTCAAGCGGAAGCTTGAAGGTAGTGGTTTTTCCTTGAGAAGCTAGTTTTGCTAATCAGGGTTTCCACTATATATCGTGAGTTCGTTCTGTTATCTTTCTTGCTATTTAAATCCGTTGTGCCTTCTGTGGGAACAAAGCTTTTGTTCCCTCAGACGTAACTCTAACGATCCAACATATAGGATTAGGGTGTGTGGAGTTTTTAGAGTTAGGGGTTTCTAGGTTTACAGTTTGTAGGGTTTCTATGTTTTAGGTTGTATAGGGTTTATTATACAGTGTATAGCATTTCAAGTAGACCTGTCAAAAACCGACCCAACCCGAAAAACCGACCCGATTTTTTTAGGTCAAGACCCGATCGGAAGTCACTAGGTCAAGAAGAAATCGTACCTGAACCCGACTCGACCCGATCCCGTCCCAAACGCGTTATTTCATATGTATTATCTTATTTATATTATATATTTTATTAAATAACAATATAATATTAATTATTTTATTATAAAAAATCATAAAAAATGGACACTTTCGACTCGTTGGGTCAACCCGAACCCGATTCGACCTGACCCGAACCCAACCCGCCCAACCCATTTAACAGGTCTAGTTTTAAGTGTATAATGTTTATTGAGTTTATGGTTTATGTATAGGTTGTAGTCTCTATGGTTGTGGTTCAAAGAATTAGGGTGTGTGGGGTTTATATAAATATGGTTATACGTATTTTAAGAAACATTTTTTAGAAAAAATATATGAAAAAGTATATTTGTAGGATTTTTAAAACTAATGGTTTAGGGTTTATGGGTTTAGTTATTTATAATTGAATATATGAGATTTTTTAGGGATTAGGATTTGAGGTTTATGGGTTTAGGGTATATGGGTTCTATTATTTTTATTTTATGGTTTAGTTTTTTTGTCTTTTTAGGATCTTAACATTTTTAAGTCATGAGGTTTCTAAGGTAGGGCTTAGGGTTTTCAGTGCATTAATCTTTGTTTATTTTTATACAAGATATGTTTAACAACATGATTATTAGTGTTACACCAGTAATGTTTCCTAAAAACTTGATAATTAAACCTTTCAATTGTACATATATAAAGTTATATACTTAAATGTGATTTTATGCAAATATACCATACGCGTAGGTTACCTTACGAGTTTGAATGCGTGAGATTTTTCATAGGAAAGCATAAGGTCTTTCATACCATACACAATTCAAATTAGTGCACATATCAATTCGATTTACTATGCGGATTAAAACATTTATATAAATAATTAAAGTTTGGATTTTGTAATCATTTTGCTTTATTTCAAGGGAATGGATGTAAACAAATTTTTGATTGGTAGTGAAAGATAAACATATTATACTCATAATAAAAATTCATTTGTCGTATTTTTTTGAATTTTTAGTCTATTTGAATTATAAACTATTATTTATATAAAATGAGTGCCTATAATCCTATGTAATTTCGAAAATAGAGATGTTTCACCCCACAAAGCAAATTGAAATGTTTCACATCAAGTTTAAGCCACTACGGTTAACAACCTTTGTGTAATAAAAGGAATATAACATAGTCTAAACCATTTATCAAGTTTTGTAAACATTCTCATTTTAAAGTAAACAAGGATTGATGTGCCGAAAATCCAAAACCTTACCCTAGAAACGTTAAATTTTAAAAAAAATTGAAACCATAAAAAAATATTGAAGTAATAAAACTCATGTTCCCTAAACCCTTGAAACCCTAGATCCTATAAATGTTAAATGTTAAATCCTAAGAAATATTTTTTCATATATTCTTATAAACAATAAAGAAAACTAAATTCACAAAACCCTATGCCCTTACAATTTTAAAATCCTACAAAATCATTTTTCATATACTCTTCTAAAAAGTAGTTTCCTCTTTTCATATAAATCCTAAAGTCCTATAAATCCCACACACCATAACTCTTTAAACTCAAACTATTAAAACAAAGCTCATATAAACCCCAAAACCCTACACACTTTAAACCTAAAAACATTTAACTCTAGAAACCCCACACACCCTAATCCTAAAAACCCTACAATCCTATGGACCCACCCACCATAAGCATTGAACCTATAAGCCATAAACCATTAAACTAGAAACTCACAAAATTGTATGGCTAAATTTAGGCTTTTTAAAGTTATTTAATATTAAGTTAAAGTTTTAAGTTTAATTTTTTTGTAAGTTAAACTTCTTATTTTTAAAGTACACATACTACTACGCAATGAGTAGTAGTATGCATACTACTACACAATGAGTAGTAGTATGAAGGGTATAAAGATCAAAAAGTTGCGGGTATGAATATCATCACCCATAATTATGCATGATTGATTTAAATTATATTATATTTAAGTAGTTTTACGGAAAAAAGAATCTTATTCATATTGTTTAAGAATTATATAAATGGAAGATTCAAAAAACATAAATTTGTTATTTAAAAGCAATATGTTTAACATTTTATTGTTAATTATATATTGGTAAAAATATATTATATTTTATTCATACATATTCTCGTACAATTATCTTTTTTATTTTTAATCATGTAATTATTGTCTTACAAGGGATATTTTTGTTGAATACGTGTATGTATTCCACTACCATTTATCGTGCATATTCAATAAATTATATTATACTAACATAAAATATTCAAATCATGTCAATATTTTAATATTAAAAATTATAAGTCACAATATTAGCTAAACATAAATATGTGTACTTATAACAAAATTCTAGCTTTAAAAGTGATATGTTGAAATGCTATATTAAAAATATATTATTTTAATATAAATTATTAAAAATATGAAAATATCAATTAGATTAACTCAAAAAGGGAAATAAGAAAAATATAAACGATCTAATGACTAACTGTAAATCACTAAACTAAAAAACATTTACTTTTAAAATTTTGTTAAGATTGGGTAGTTTATATCAATGATTGATATAGAAATCATATATTGACATGTATCCAAATTATAATATTATATTACGTTGGTTTTCAAATGAAGGTTAGTGTTGAAGAAACACTAATTTTGGTACTCTGAAAAAGAATATTAGACAAAATTATACATTAAATTATGTAAAATTTGTTTGAATTAATATCTCATAGAAGTATGCATGAGGCTAACAACTCTACTATCCAAAATTAATTATACATAATTTTCACAAAGGCTTCTAAATTACATTATCATTGCCTAAAAAATCAAAGGTTTTGCCTTTATTTCAAAAGCACTACAACTCAAATTCAAGCTACATATTATATACCATAAGAAGTAATTGCTGAGAAGGCCTATTTCCTTGTTCACTTTGCAAGAATAGACCACATTTTCAGCAATTGCAAGAATATCAATTTTGTCTGTATTTGCAATTCTTTACAGAATAAATTTACCTTTTCTTTTAAAGAATTTAAAGTCTAAAAGGAAGAAAAAGTGAAAAAAGAAAAGGAAAAAGGGAAAATTTTTGAAGGGCTAATGATGGGGATTTGTGGAGAAAGAGGAATTCTTAATCAAAAAACTTTTTGGCGCATCAGAGATAATGTATTTGGCGCGTTTACTGTAGCACTTTCTCTCAAAAAGTGTTCGGTCATCCTTACATACAAGCTTGGAGATCAAGGAATGTAATTTTATCATGTCCATGACCTTGTCTTGAAAGCATATTCACCCTGACCACCCAAATTTCCAAAGAAGCGATTAAAGTGCATTGAATACATGTAAAGAAGTTACCTTTAGAATCAAAATCAGTGGAAGAAAAGATTCATAGTACAAGCAACAATGGGTATGTTATTGTGGAAATGCGAACTTGTATTTATGTCTCCGTTTTGTGGATATAAATGAAAAAATATGTTAATAAGGAAATTTGTTTGTATGATTGTAGTTGAAAACTCTGTGTAAGTAACTTTGATACATGGCGGTCAGTGGAAGATGAGTGACAACAAGTGGACTTACAAAGGGACCCGGAAATCCAAGGCACTTGTTGTATCATAAAATGTAGAGTATTACACGCTGGTTCACAAAATTGGGGTGATGATAGGATTTTATTATGAACAATTCGATATTCTTTTGAACTATGTAACACCATCAAAAAAACATTTCCACCGGTTGACATAATGGAGTATGATGATATGGAAGCATACAAGATTGTGAATTTGAACAAAATTAATTTGGTGTGGGCAATAGAGATATATTTGAGTTTAATAAGGAAAGGAGGAGTTTTGGAGATGATAGTCGATCTAACTCTTACTTGCATAACTCAAACACAACATGAATATGGAGGGCATGTTAGGTTGCACAAAACACGTAGTCTTCAAGTGGACAACATAAATGTTGGTGATGTTTGCTGAGATACTCGCAAATGACATAGACAATAGAGTTTGATCGATCATAGATTTGGAAGTTGTTTCACTAAGCAACAATGATGAAGAGGCTTCTACTAATGTAGTGAGTAAGACAAGCATCAAAGAAGCATATCAGATTAAAGATAGTGTAGAAGAACTACGGAGAAATTGTTTTCGTACATTTTGCTACGACTATGGGTACTCTTGGGTGTGTATTTTGAAGAGTTAAGAACTACTTTTCCAAGGGTTGGTTTGCAAGAATGGAATATGTAGAACAATTGTCAAAGTTTTATAATATATCAATATCTTTGTGACTCGTGACATGTTATGTGCCAATGACATAGAAAACTACAATTTGTGGTGATTTTTGAAGTTCAAGTCTTTTAGTTTCTTATTACTTTGCTAGGGTTTGTTCAAAGTCTATCTACATCTGGGCTACATCTGTTGCTTGTTCTATTTTGGCTATACTGGTTAATCTTATCATAAAAACAATCTTTAGGTGGTAGGTTTATTGTTGGGTGTTAGAACCTTGTGTTCGAGTGTTGTTGAACATATTATAATCTTATTATAAGATATGGTTTAGGGTTGTTCAATTCTGTTGAAAGTTGAGCTACCAAATGGTGAATTTAGGTGTTATAACTTTATATCAAGATCACTATGTAAATCCACCGTTTGATACATAAACATTAATGCACTAGTTGGGCAAGTAAATGTATTGAGGGTTGGCCTAATTCTAAATATTTCATTCAATGATTTAATTTGGTAGTTATCTTGTATTTTACCACTCATAATCCTGATTTAATCCTTCAACCATCCTGTAGCCAAGCTACTTTTTGTCCCATCTTTATATACATTTTTAGATTGTAAACAAATATGTGGTTCATGTAACACAACATCAAAAACAAGTAATGGCTCAAATGAGATAATTATGCTAGAACTACATGTGTTCTTCATCCTATTGTAAACCCCTAAGATAATGTATTGTTCTTCGTCCTCTTGTAACCTCCTAAATAGTGTAAATGTCAAAATTCACTTTGTGAAAATATAGTAACATCAGCTATCGGACTTCCAGCATATGGCCTTTGAGTTAAAACAAGGATAGCAACCTTATCCTTCAAATTAGGCCAGAACATGGACAAAGCAACAACATCTATACATCTTTTGCTATAACCAAGCAGCAACACACGCTTTTTCACACCCCAATAGATCTCCTCTATATAATATTTTAACTCGCTTGCATTTTTTTTCTACAGAAGCCTAACAAATAACTTTTAGAAACAAGTCAAAGAACACTAATAAACTTTGGACTCTCTCTCTCTAAAAATATGCTGTCACCTCTCTCTACCTCAGAGAGAGCTAAGGGGAATATCAACAACCCTAATCCACCGCACCGTCAACACCTGCTCATCATCTACCGCCATTAAACCTCAATAACACATCTCACCATCCGTCATAAGCCATGCCCAGATTATCAGAAACCCAAAATTACTCTAAATTTGTGCCTAATTTTGATGTTCCTTTCCACTTTACTAGTTTCCTTCCCGACTAGGAAAAGTAGAAATAATACTCAACACCTTAATTGGTATAATCAAATCCACCTTCCATCGGCTTCTGACAAGGATAAATTGTACCACTACGGTGGAATCCGATTTTATCGATGGGATTCTATTCTTGTTCGGTGTCTCAAACTCCCATGGAATCGATGGCGACACTGGTGTCGTTCCGTGTTCGGCGGTGCTAGTGGCGATCTAGTTGATTAGGGAGCTGCTGGATTTCCCAGACCTTGGTCTTGTGTCGTTGATGTCTTCATGCGCTTCAACTACTTCATATGGGTTTTTCTCTTCCTTGCTCTTTCATGTTTCTTTCTTTTTTGGTTCTTTCTTCTTCTGTATCATAATGTCTTGAAACATCTCAACTTGTTATGGTCTACAATTACCCTGTTTACCAACGTGATTTCTGGTGTTTTTTTGTTTTTCCGAGATGGCTTTTTTGATAGGCTATGTGTACCTCATCATCAAACCCCACCTCTAACTGATATGGATGTTCTTCACAACCTTGAAAAGGGTACTGTTGAATCTGTTTTGCACTATATAGACCTTCTGGGATATATTTAAACTAGAGTAGTAGTTATTCATTTTTAAATCCTTGTCTTCGTAAGTTGGATGAACATCTTGAATCATGTTATTATACTCTTCCATGTATGCATTTGTGTATCACTACTGCTGCTGTCAAATCTAATTGTCTTAATTGGGGTGACTTTGGTAGTTACTGTATGGTCCTTATGGATGATAACCTTGATAAGTACAACCCTTCTTGTGCCTAAACCTTGTATAAATGTTCAATAATTGGATTTTAGGACTAACTAAGCTGTATAAGATTGCAATCGGTACTACTAATCATCATTTCCATAGTTTAGACCTTGGAAACTTCTTCTGATCAGGTATTGTGTTTGGTTCCAATGCTATGTAATTTATCTTTGATGTAACTTCTTCATTCTTAAGAGTGCAAAACATAGGGTCGGACCGTGATAGGACATTTTGTTAGTAGAAACTATAAGAGTAAGAGATATACATATATCCAACAAAAAAATGATGTACCTCAGTTGTACCCTCCAATATCAGGTTACTGAGGTACATCAATTTTTTGTTGGATATAGGTATATCTCTTACTCTTATAGTTTCCACTAACGGAATGTCCTACATGCTTTTACATTTTATAGTGTGTCATACGTATTGTATGCTATCTTTTAGTAATACTATCGACCTTTATACCATATATGATCATGCTTTTTTCTGCAACTGCAAGATATTCCCGGTCAGTCGAGAAGGCTAACCCGTCAGCCGAGAAGGTCCATTTGTCAGTTGAGAAGGCCCATTCGTTAACTGAGAAGACCCACCCTTTAGCCGATAAGGCACTAAATTTCATGGATCTTGCATCATCTTTCACTGAGACTTGTAATCCATATTTTATTGTAATATGGCATTCTATATTTGCAAACCTAAGACGAATTTCGATCTTGATTATACAAGCCCAAATAAACTGATGTTATAGTATATATCTTGAGCACTCTAACCGATTTCAATAATCCTTATCTTTCTTTCAAGGCAATATGTAACATCTCATATGACCATATAAGGTTTACTTACCCTAAAAGATACACCCAAGTACTCTATCTAATTTGTTTTTATGAAAGTATGTCTATGGAATAGTCGTGGGATTCACAGACGTAACTTTTGGACCCATTTAGATACTTTTTGTAAAATTGATCAGATTCAAGTAATAACAATAGTTGAAACTAGAACAGATAAGGCACCTGATGAAAAACTGTGGAAAAAAGCTGGATTTGATAACATGCAATTTGTACCAGCTATCAGATTTTTGGGTGGACTTTGTCTCTTGTGGAAATCACATCAATTGTATAACGAAGAACTGAAAGTTTATCATTGCACATATCGCTATATTTGTACAGAATATATTAACTTTGCAAATAATAATCATTTCTTTATTATCTTTGCATATGCCCCGCCTCGTCAACAAGTTAAGCCTTTTTTTGGGAACAATTTACTACCTTTATCAAGAACCTCAGACATCCATGATAAGCGGTATTTTACATAGCGCAACTAGTAGTTATTAGCATATTATTGTGGAGACTTTGGCTCGGTTTGGAGCTAAGTTGATGGTTGTGGTGCGGAGCTACATTGTGGACGTTTTGGATGCTCTTACACGTAGAAGACGAAGCTCGAGGACACGGGCTAACATGAGCTGACGACGCGAGACAACACGGACGCGGGCTGACGCGGGCGGCGGCGATCGCCGGAGGTCGCCGTTATTTCTCCATGGGCTCCAGAACGTTGGCGAGGCAAAACCGCGAGCGGAAGCGATCGCGGTTGGTCGCGGTTTCGGCGCGACTGAACTTTTCCCGTTTTTCCTTATTTGCTTGACGTTTCGTTTTTCTGAATTAATGGAGACTTTAAGTGATTTTCGGTTAAGGTTTAGAAGACACGTTTTTGTGCAGAGAGGGACCAACGGATTTTTCCAATTCTCTCCTCTCATCTTCTATTCCTTTTTCTTTTCTCTTCCTCTCAAGAACAATTTCTAGTTTTCTTTTGTCTCTCTTTTGGATTTGAATTGTGTGAAGAACATGAACCGGAACTAAGACCCTTGTTTTGCCTAGCGTGGAAGCACTCGATTAATTCAGTTGTAAGGTTTTATCTCTTGTTCGTCCCTTTGGATTTTTGTATTGATTTCCTTGAGCATAATTCGGATTTCTATATTGTTGGCTAGATTGACATCCTAGTTTAATTCTATAGTTTTCTAATTGCTAGAATTGGAATAGACGGTGGAATCCCTAATCACTTGTAGCAATCACAATTGCATGAAATTGGTTAATTGAATTCAATTGTGAAAAGGAAATTGATTTGCATGTCATACTTGCGGTGTTGAGTCTTTGCTTGCAATCCATTATTTCTTATGCCCTATGCTATTGATTGAATCAACTTAGGAGGTCTTCTAGGTTTTCAATTAGTAAGTATTAGCAAGACCGGTTAGATTGTTAATATACAAAAAATCAGAATTGGGACAAATCCATAGGATTATGATGAACATGAAATGAACCGAATTGCAACTTGGTTAATTGATGTGTGGAAACTTGCTAGGTGAAACTCTTTCTCCCATTGTTTAATCTGATTTTTGTGCTATTGCAATTGAGTAGTTTTAGTAGAAAACCAAATCTACTGCTGTATCACTACTGCTGCTGTCAAATCTAATTGTCTTAATTGGGGTGACTTTGGTAGTTACTGTATGGTCCTTATGGATGATAACCTTGATAAGTACAACCCTTCTTGTGCCTAAACCTTGTATAAATGTTCAATAATTGGATTTTAGGACTAACTAAGCTGTATAAGATTGCAATCGGTACTACTAATCATCATTTCCATAGTTTAGACCTTGGAAACTTCTTCTGATCAGGTATTGTGTTTGGTTCCAATGCTATGTAATTTATCTTTGATGTAACTTCTTCATTCTTAAGAGTGCAAAACATAGGGTCGGACCGTGATAGGACATTTTGTTAGTAGAAACTATAAGAGTAAGAGATATACATATATCCAACAAAAAAATGATGTACCTCAGTTGTACCCTCCAATATCAGGTTACTGAGGTACATCAATTTTTTGTTGGATATAGGTATATCTCTTACTCTTATAGTTTCCACTAACGGAATGTCCTACATGCTTTTACATTTTATAGTGTGTCATACGTATTGTATGCTATCTTTTAGTAATACTATCGACCTTTATACCATATATGATCATGCTTTTTTCTGCAACTGCAAGATATTCCCGGTCAGTCGAGAAGGCTAACCCGTCAGCCGAGAAGGTCCATTTGTCAGTTGAGAAGGCCCATTCGTTAACTGAGAAGACCCACCCTTTAGCCGATAAGGCACTAAATTTCATGGATCTTGCATCATCTTTCACTGAGACTTGTAATCCATATTTTATTGTAATATGGCATTCTATATTTGCAAACCTAAGACGAATTTCGATCTTGATTATACAAGCCCAAATAAACTGATGTTATAGTATATATCTTGAGCACTCTAACCGATTTCAATAATCCTTATCTTTCTTTCAAGGCAATATGTAACATCTCATATGACCATATAAGGTTTACTTACCCTAAAAGATACACCCAAGTACTCTATCTAATTTGTTTTTATGAAAGTATGTCTATGGAATAGTCGTGGGATTCACAGACGTAACTTTTGGACCCACTTAGATACTTTTTGTAAAATTGATCAGATTCAAGTAATAACAATAGTTGAAACTAGAACAGATAAGGCACCTGATGAAAAACTGTGGAAAAAAGCTGGATTTGATAACATGCAATTTGTACCAGCTATCAGATTTTTGGGTGGACTTTGTCTCTTGTGGAAATCACATCAATTGTATAACGAAGAACTGAAAGTTTATCATTGCACATATCGCTATATTTGTACAGAATATATTAACTTTGCAAATAATAATCATTTCTTTATTATCTTTGCATATGCCCCGCCTCGTCAACAAGTTAAGCCTTTTTTTGGGAACAATTTACTACCTTTATCAAGAACCTCAGACATCCATGATAAGCGGTATTTTACATAGCGCAACTAGTAGTTATTAGCATATTATTGTGGAGACTTTGGCTCGGTTTGGAGCTAAGTTGATGGTTGTGGTGCGGAGCTACATTGTGGACGTTTTGGATGCTCTTACACGTAGAAGACGAAGCTCGAGGACACGGGCTAACATGAGCTGACGACGCGAGACAACACGGACGCGGGCTGACGCGGGCGGCGGCGATCGCCGGAGGTCGCCGTTATTTCTCCATGGGCTCCAGAACGTTGGCGAGGCAAAACCGCGAGCGGAAGCGATCGCGGTTGGTCGCGGTTTCGGCGCGACTGAACTTTTCCCGTTTTTCCTTATTTGCTTGACGTTTCGTTTTTCTGAATTAATGGAGACTTTAAGTGATTTTCGGTTAAGGTTTAGAAGACACGTTTTTGTGCAGAGAGGGACCAACGGATTTTTCCAATTCTCTCCTCTCATCTTCTATTCCTTTTTCTTTTCTCTTCCTCTCAAGAACAATTTCTAGTTTTCTTTTGTCTCTCTTTTGGATTTGAATTGTGTGAAGAACATGAACCGGAACTAAGACCCTTGTTTTGCCTAGCGTGGAAGCACTCGATTAATTCAGTTGTAAGGTTTTATCTCTTGTTCGTCCCTTTGGATTTTTGTATTGATTTCCTTGAGCATAATTCGGATTTCTATATTGTTGGCTAGATTGACATCCTAGTTTAATTCTATAGTTTTGTAATTGCTAGAATTGGAATAGACGGTGGAATCCCTAATCACTTGTAGCAATCACAATTGCATGAAATTGGTTAATTGAATTCAATTGTGAAAAGGAAATTGATTTGCATGTCATACTTGCGGTGTTGAGTCTTTGCTTGCAATCCATTATTTCTTATGCCCTATGCTATTGATTGAATCAACTTAGGAGGTCTTCTAGGTTTTCAATTAGTAAGTATTAGCAAGACCGGTTAGATTGTTAATATACAAAAAATCAGAATTGGGACAAATCCATAGGATTATGATGAACATGAAATGAACCGAATTGCAACTTGGTTAATTGATGTGTGGAAACTTGCTAGGTGAAACTCTTTCTCCCATTGTTTAATCTGATTTTTGTGCTATTGCAATTGAGTAGTTTTAGTAGAAAACCAAATCTACTGCTGTATCACTACTGCTGCTGTCAAATCTAATTGTCTTAATTGGGGTGACTTTGGTAGTTACTGTATGGTCCTTATGGATGATAACCTTGATAAGTACAACCCTTCTTGTGCCTAAACCTTGTATAAATGTTCAATAATTGGATTTTAGGACTAACTAAGCTGTATAAGATTGCAATCGGTACTACTAATCATCATTTCCATAGTTTAGACCTTGGAAACTTCTTCTGATCAGGTATTGTGTTTGGTTCCAATGCTATGTAATTTATCTTTGATGTAACTTCTTCATTCTTAAGAGTGCAAAACATAGGGTCGGACCGTGATAGGACATTTTGTTAGTAGAAACTATAAGAGTAAGAGATATACATATATCCAACAAAAAAATGATGTACCTCAGTTGTACCCTCCAATATCAGGTTACTGAGGTACATCAATTTTTTGTTGGATATAGGTATATCTCTTACTCTTATAGTTTCCACTAACGGAATGTCCTACATGCTTTTACATTTTATAGTGTGTCATACGTATTGTATGCTATCTTTTAGTAATACTATCGACCTTTATACCATATATGATCATGCTTTTTTCTGCAACTGCAAGATATTCCCGGTCAGTCGAGAAGGCTAACCCGTCAGCCGAGAAGGTCCATTTGTCAGTTGAGAAGGCCCATTCGTTAACTGAGAAGACCCACCCTTTAGCCGATAAGGCACTAAATTTCATGGATCTTGCATCATCTTTCACTGAGACTTGTAATCCATATTTTATTGTAATATGGCATTCTATATTTGCAAACCTAAGACGAATTTCGATCTTGATTATACAAGCCCAAATAAACTGATGTTATAGTATATATCTTGAGCACTCTAACCGATTTCAATAATCCTTATCTTTCTTTCAAGGCAATATGTAACATCTCATATGACCATATAAGGTTTACTTACCCTAAAAGATACACCCAAGTACTCTATCTAATTTGTTTTTATGAAAGTATGTCTATGGAATAGTCGTGGGATTCACAGACGTAACTTTTGGACCCACTTAGATACTTTTTGTAAAATTGATCAGATTCAAGTAATAACAATAGTTGAAACTAGAACAGATAAGGCACCTGATGAAAAACTGTGGAAAAAAGCTGGATTTGATAACATGCAATTTGTACCAGCTATCAGATTTTTGGGTGGACTTTGTCTCTTGTGGAAATCACATCAATTGTATAACGAAGAACTGAAAGTTTATCATTGCACATATCGCTATATTTGTACAGAATATATTAACTTTGCAAATAATAATCATTTCTTTATTATCTTTGCATATGCCCCGCCTCGTCAACAAGTTAAGCCTTTTTTTGGGAACAATTTACTACCTTTATCAAGAACCTCATACATCCATGATAAGCGGTATTTTACATAGCGCAACTAGTAGTTATTAGCATATTATTGTGGAGACTTTGGCTCGGTTTGGAGCTAAGTTGATGGTTGTGGTGCGGAGCTACATTGTGGACGTTTTGGATGCTCTTACACGTAGAAGACGAAGCTCGAGGACACGGGCTAACATGAGCTGACGACGCGAGACAACACGGACGCGGGCTGACGCGGGCGGCGGCGATCGCCGGAGGTCGCCGTTATTTCTCCATGGGCTCCAGAACGTTGGCGAGGCAAAACCGCGAGCGGAAGCGATCGCGGTTGGTCGCGGTTTCGGCGCGACTGAACTTTTCCCGTTTTTCCTTATTTGCTTGACGTTTCGTTTTTCTGAATTAATGGAGACTTTAAGTGATTTTCGGTTAAGGTTTAGAAGACACGTTTTTGTGCAGAGAGGGACCAACGGATTTTTCCAATTCTCTCCTCTCATCTTCTATTCCTTTTTTCTTTTCTCTTCCTCTCAAGAACAATTTCTAGTTTTCTTTTGTCTCTCTTTTGGATTTGAATTGTGTGAAGAACATGAACCGGAACTAAGACCCTTGTTTTGCCTAGCGTGGAAGCACTCGATTAATTCAGTTGTAAGGTTTTATCTCTTGTTCGTCCCTTTGGATTTTTGTATTGATTTCCTTGAGCATAATTCGGATTTCTATATTGTTGGCTAGATTGACATCCTAGTTTAATTCTATAGTTTTGTAATTGCTAGAATTGGAATAGACGGTGGAATCCCTAATCACTTGTAGCAATCACAATTGCATGAAATTGGTTAATTGAATTCAATTGTGAAAAGGAAATTGATTTGCATGTCATACTTGCGGTGTTGAGTCTTTGCTTGCAATCCATTATTTCTTATGCCCTATGCTATTGATTGAATCAACTTAGGAGGTCTTCTAGGTTTTCAATTAGTAAGTATTAGCAAGACCGGTTAGATTGTTAATATACAAAAAATCAGAATTGGGACAAATCCATAGGATTATGATGAACATGAAATGAACCGAATTGCAACTTGGTTAATTGATGTGTGGAAACTTGCTAGGTGAAACTCTTTCTCCCATTGTTTAATCTGATTTTTGTGCTATTGCAATTGAGTAGTTTTAGTAGAAAACCAAATCTACTGCTGTATCACTACTGCTGCTGTCAAATCTAATTGTCTTAATTGGGGTGACTTTGGTAGTTACTGTATGGTCCTTATGGATGATAACCTTGATAAGTACAACCCTTCTTGTGCCTAAACCTTGTATAAATGTTCAATAATTGGATTTTAGGACTAACTAAGCTGTATAAGATTGCAATCGGTACTACTAATCATCATTTCCATAGTTTAGACCTTGGAAACTTCTTCTGATCAGGTATTGTGTTTGGTTCCAATGCTATGTAATTTATCTTTGATGTAACTTCTTCATTCTTAAGAGTGCAAAACATAGGGTCGGACCGTGATAGGACATTTTGTTAGTAGAAACTATAAGAGTAAGAGATATACATATATCCAACAAAAAAATGATGTACCTCAGTTGTACCCTCCAATATCAGGTTACTGAGGTACATCAATTTTTTGTTGGATATAGGTATATCTCTTACTCTTATAGTTTCCACTAACGGAATGTCCTACATGCTTTTACATTTTATAGTGTGTCATACGTATTGTATGCTATCTTTTAGTAATACTATCGACCTTTATACCATATATGATCATGCTTTTTTCTGCAACTGCAAGATATTCCCGGTCAGTCGAGAAGGCTAACCCGTCAGCCGAGAAGGTCCATTTGTCAGTTGAGAAGGCCCATTCGTTAACTGAGAAGACCCACCCTTTAGCCGATAAGGCACTAAATTTCATGGATCTTGCATCATCTTTCATTGAGACTTGTAATCCATATTTTATTGTAATATGGCATTCTATATTTGCAAACCTAAGACGAATTTCGATCTTGATTATACAAGCCCAAATAAACTGATGTTATAGTATATATCTTGAGCACTCTAACCGATTTCAATAATCCTTATCTTTCTTTCAAGGCAATATGTAACATCTCATATGACCATATAAGGTTTACTTACCCTAAAAGATACACCCAAGTACTCTATCTAATTTGTTTTTATGAAAGTATGTCTATGGAATAGTCGTGGGATTCACAAACGTAACTTTTGGACCCACTTAGATACTTTTTGTAAAATTGATCAGATTCAAGTAATAACAATAGTTGAAACTAGAACAGATAAGGCACCTGATGAAAAACTGTGGAAAAAAGCTGGATTTGATAACATGCAATTTGTACCAGCTATCAGATTTTTGGGTGGACTTTGTCTCTTGTGGAAATCACATCAATTGTATAACGAAGAACTGAAAGTTTATCATTGCACATATCGCTATATTTGTACAGAATATATTAACTTTGCAAATAATAATCATTTCTTTATTATCTTTGCATATGCCCCGCCTCGTCAACAAGTTAAGCCTTTTTTTGGGAACAATTTACTACCTTTATCAAGAACCTCATACATCCATGATAAGCGGTATTTTACATAGCGCAACTAGTAGTTATTAGCATATTATTGTGGAGACTTTGGCTCGGTTTGGAGCTAAGTTGATGGTTGTGGTGCGGAGCTACATTGTGGACGTTTTGGATGCTCTTACACGTAGAAGACGAAGCTCGAGGACACGGGCTAACATGAGCTGACGACGCGAGACAACACGGACGCGGGCTGACGCGGGCGGCGGCGATCGCCGGAGGTCGCCGTTATTTCTCCATGGGCTCCAGAACGTTGGCGAGGCAAAACCGCGAGCGGAAGCGATCGCGGTTGGTCGCGGTTTCGGCGCGACTGAACTTTTCCCGTTTTTCCTTATTTGCTTGACGTTTCGTTTTTCTGAATTAATGGAGACTTTAAGTGATTTTCGGTTAAGGTTTAGAAGACACGTTTTTGTGCAGAGAGGGACCAACGGATTTTTCCAATTCTCTCCTCTCATCTTCTATTCCTTTTTTCTTTTCTCTTCCTCTCAAGAACAATTTCTAGTTTTCTTTTGTCTCTCTTTTGGATTTGAATTGTGTGAAGAACATGAACCGGAACTAAGACCCTTGTTTTGCCTAGCGTGGAAGCACTCGATTAATTCAGTTGTAAGGTTTTATCTCTTGTTCGTCCCTTTGGATTTTTGTATTGATTTCCTTGAGCATAATTCGGATTTCTATATTGTTGGCTAGATTGACATCCTAGTTTAATTCTATAGTTTTCTAATTGCTAGAATTGGAATAGACGGTGGAATCCCTAATCACTTGTAGCAATCACAATTGCATGAAATTGGTTAATTGAATTCAATTGTGAAAAGGAAATTGATTTGCATGTCATACTTGCGGTGTTGAGTCTTTGCTTGCAATCCATTATTTCT
This sequence comes from Rheum nobile, assembly GCA_027886185.1. Classification (NCBI taxonomy): domain Eukaryota; kingdom Viridiplantae; phylum Streptophyta; class Magnoliopsida; order Caryophyllales; family Polygonaceae; genus Rheum; species Rheum nobile. Next base: position 43,721 of record WOAB01000417.1, read on the forward strand.
TATGCCCTATGCTATTGATTGAATCAACTTAGGAGGTCTTCTAGGTTTTCAATTAGTAAGTATTAGCAAGACCGGTTAGATTGTTAATATACAAAAAATCAGAATTGGGACAAATCCATAGGATTATGATGAACATGAAATGAACCGAATTGCAACTTGGTTAATTGATGTGTGGAAACTTGCTAGGTGAAACTCTTTCTCCCATTGTTTAATCTGATTTTTGTGCTATTGCAATTGAGTAGTTTTAGTAGAAAACCAAATCCCCCCCCCCCCCCCATTTGTTCTTTAAAGTTGATAAATTAGTAGTTACATTGAAATTGACATTTTAACTCCCTTGGGTACGATTCCCTACTTGCATGCTATACTCTAGTTGCATATTAGGATTACTTTGATAGTGTGAACGACTAAAAATAATGCTATCAAATTTGGCGCCGTTGTCGGGGAGTTAATAATTGTTCTTTTCTTTGTAATTGTTTGTTTATCAACTTTTGGTGTGAACCATTTGTATGGTTCACACCCGTGCTACTGATTCTTCCATTGTTGATTGTGATCCAGAAATTGAGCGGACATTTTTGAGGAACCAAAGAGCAGCCCATCAACGTCTGAACCATATTGAGATGGCTGATAGAACGTTGAGACAACTTACCGCTCCTAACTTGGAGCAACAGCCTTTGGCTATAACTATTCCTGAGTTAGCCGAAGGAGTGAATTTTGAGTTGAAGGCATGATTGATTCATGAGCTGCCTCACTTTCATGGTCTTGCTGGAGAAGACCCGAACAAGCACTTGGCGCAATTTCATGCGGTATGTTCTAGCATGAAGCCAAGAGGCGTCACTGCTGACACCATCATGTTGAGAGCATTTGGATTCACTTTGAAGGATGTTGCAAATGATTGGCTCTATTACCTTGCCCCGGGAAGTATCACGACATGGGCCGAAATGAAGAAAGCTTTTCTTGAGAAATACTTCTCGGCCACAAAGCTGAATAGTTTAAAGAGAGCCATTGCTACTATTGAACAACAAGGAGGTGAAAGCTTATATGAGTACTACGAGAGATTCAAGCGGTTGTGTGCAAGTTGCCCATATCATGGGTACAGTGATCAGGACCTCATCCTCTACTTGTTCAATGGTCTCTCGGATGAGGAGCGTAGAATGGTGAATGCCGCTTGTGGAGGTAATATTCTGAACAAAACTCCTCCCCAAGCTTTCATGATGTTTCAGGAGCTATCCGAGGGCTCAAGGCAATTTAGCAAGAGAGAGAGTCTCAAGGCTGTGAGTTCTCCATCCAAGATTGAGTCTGATGTGAATGAGCTGAAGGAAATGATGAAGTGCTTCATGCTGAATGGCACTCCGTCTCAAGCCCGACCATGTGGAATTTGTAATGAAGTGGGACATCCGAATGATCTATGCCCAACGCTTCAGGAGTCAAATGCCGAGGTGAACGCTGTAGGAGGATGGCAACCAAGACCAAAGTATGATCCATTCTCTAACACCTACAACCCGGGGTATAGAGATCATCCAAATCTGAGGTGGAGTAACCAGCAAAATGTTCAAAATCCTCATCTCTTGCAACCACAACAACAACAACCGAGGCCACAATACAACCCGAGACAAACCATGTCAGCTGAAGACATGATCAAGTCATTGGCCCAGTCGGTTATGCAGAAGGATGCTGAAACAAAGTCTTCCATTCAGAATCTTGAGAGACAAGTGGCACAAATTGCTCAATCTGTGAGTAATCTAGAGGCTAATGTGTCGGGAAAATTTCCGTCACAAACGGTAGTCAACCCGAGGGAGAATGTGAGTGCCATTACCTTGAGGAGTGGGAAGCTATTGAACCCTTATGCTGAACAGGGTGAAGTGCAAGACGGTTCTGAACTAACTGAAAACAGGAAACGGCAATCCGAGGCGACCTACCGCGATCGCGGTTTTGAAGATGATGAACCACTGGAACAGCGGCGGCGATCGCGGTCACCCGCGGCCACTCGCTGTTATTCACCAGAGGGCAACCAAGAAACCACCAAGGAGCCCCGGCGATCGCGGTCACCCGCGTCCACCCGCGGTTTGACGCCAGGAACTCCGACTCAGGCACGGCGATCGCGTCCACCCGCCCTCACCCGCGGTTTGGACCCAGCTCCCATTGATGACTACGTTCGTCCGAGCTTTCCACCGCTATGCTCTCAGAAGCCGGTCCCGCCTTTCCCTGAGGCGTTGAAGGATACTAGAAGACCGGAGAATGATAAGGAGATATTCGAGACCTTCAGTAAGTGCGAGGTAAATATTCCTTTGCTTAAATTGGTTAAGAGTATTCCTAGATTTGCTAAGTTCTTGAAAGAAATTTGCACTATCAAAAGGAATCAAAAATTGAAAGGAAAACAAAAGGTCAAAGTTAGTGAGCATGTGTCTGCGATTTTTCAAAGGCGAATGCCTAAAAAGTGTGCTGACCCGGGCAGGTTTAGCATTTCATGTGTGATAGGTGATACAAAAATTGAAAATGCTATGCTTGATCTTGGTGCATCTATCAATGTTTTGCCTTTCTCTTTGTATGAATCCCTAGGATTAGGACCTTTGCATGAAACCGGAATTGTTGTTCAACTAGCTGATGGGTCTAATGTGTATCCTAAGGGAATGATTGAAGATGTTCTTGTCATGGTTGGTGATTTGATATTTCCTGCTGATTTTTTTGTGTTGGATATGGAACATGACAAGCATGCGGCACCTATGCTGTTAGGAAGGCCTTTCATGAAAACGGCACAAACAAAAATTGATGTTAATAGTGGGAAATTAACCATGGAATTTGATGGGGATGAAGTTGAATATAACATATATGATATGAAGTCCGTCGTTGATGCCTCTTTGAACTTTGTTGATGTAATGAGTTCAAATCCTTTGGATGAATTGCAACCTATGATAGAGGATTCTCTTTTGGGCATTGGCCCCATGGAACTAATAGTGCCGAGCGAGAAGCTCCTTTCTTCTTTTGTGCAGGCCCCAGAAGTTGAGTATAAACACCCCCCTGATCAATCCAAGTATGGGGGGAAGGCAACCAAGAAGGTTAAGATGGAGGAGCCGCCGAAAGATTCAAATATCAAGAAGCATGGTCTAAGGTTTAAACCTTTCCATGAATGGTTCAAGAAGGAGGTGCTAAATGAGAGGGTTCCTAAGGGACCTGATGACATAGATTGAGGTTTGAGCACCATTGAGTCGAGCCACGACGTTAAACAAGGCGCTTCTCGGGAGGCAACCCGAGGTTTGAGATGCTTTATTTTATTTTTTTCTTTTTGTTTCTTTTTAACTGTCATTTTTAGCATTTTTGAGGTTAGGGAAGGACGCCCGAAGCGCAGGTCCAGCTGCAATCTGCAGTCAAAACCGCGACCTCCCGCGATCGCGGTCGCCCGCGGTTTTTCCTCCACTGTAAGTCTTTCTTCCATTTCATAAAAAAAAGGCATATTTAAACCCTTGGATATGCGGAAAACCTGAAAGGGCCGCATAGGCAACAAGAAGGTGACTCTCTCAACTCCAGGTTGAGGCAAAAATGAGTTTTGGAGTGATGCGAGATTGGCGTTCCCCGAAGAAGAGCTTGTGATTGTAGGTTGCAAACTGCGATCACAGGTTTGTGCTCAGAACCTTTTAGGGAGTTGGCAATTTTGGGGTTCTTCTATGTTACCCCTTGTCATGGATGAGCTGTGCATTATTGGATCATCATTGAGCTCATCCCACTTCTACCACACCTTGTGCTTCATTGGAGGGAGACCATCCGGTCTTGTATGTGAGTCTTCTGTTTTTTCTTTCCCCGTGCTTCTACTTTGTCTTTCATTACATTGAGGACAATGCCATGTTTAAGTATGGGGGAGAGAATGTATTCACATGTTTTAGGGTGTTGTTTATTTGTGTTTGGCATATGTATGAATTTTTGAAAAAAAAATTGAAATAGAAAAAGCCAAAAATATGAGAAAAAGGCAACCAAAATCCTGGGATGAGCTGAAAACCCGAAAGGGCAGTTCAGGAAAAAAGCAGGTAGTCCGACCGACTCTAGGTTGGTGCAAAAATGGACTTGAGGGATGTAAGCAATATGTGAGATATCTAGCAAAATGAAATGAGTGGCTAGGTGAAAACCCGAAAGGGCGCCTAGGCAGAATGAGTGCAAAGAAAAAAAGAGTGAATTTTTAGGATCATTCTGGCGTTGGCGTCATAAGAAGTGGTGTTATAAGGAGTTTGGGTAGGATCACTCATGGAGCGATAAGGAGCTAGATTGGAGCTAGGATTAGATTATATGCGTTGCTCATTTTTGGTTGTTTGGAGGCGAAGTGTTTAGTCTTGTAATTGCTAGTATCATGTTCTCTTATACTTTCTGAAACCTGTGTGCTGATTGGAGGAGTGAGTTTTCTTTTAGCTTACTCGAGGACGAGCAAGGTTTAAGTATGGGGGAATTTGATAAGCGGTATTTTACATAGCGCAACTAGTAGTTATTAGCATATTATTGTGGAGACTTTGGCTCGGTTTGGAGCTAAGTTGATGGTTGTGGTGCGGAGCTACATTGTGGACGTTTTGGATGCTCTTACACGTAGAAGACGAAGCTCGAGGACACGGGCTAACATGAGCTGACGACGCGAGACAACACGGACGCGGGCTGACGCGGGCGGCGGCGATCGCCGGAGGTCGCCGTTATTTCTCCATGGGCTCCAGAACGTTGGCGAGGCAAAACCGCGAGCGGAAGCGATCGCGGTTGGTCGCGGTTTCGGCGCGACTGAACTTTTCCCATTTTTCCTTATTTGCTTGACGTTTCGTTTTTCTGAATTAATGGAGACTTTAAGTGATTTTCGGTTAAGGTTTAGAAGGCACGTTTTTGTGCAGAGAGGGACCAGCGGATTTTTCCAATTCTCTCCTCTCATCTTCTACTCCTTTTTCTTTTCTCTTCCTCTCAAGAACAATTTCTAGTTTTCTTTTGTCTCTCTTTTGGATTTGAATTGTGTGAAGAACATGAACCGGAACTAAGACCCTTGTTTTGCCTAGCGTGGAAGCACTCGATTAATTCAGTTGTAAGGTTTTATCTCTTGTTCGTCCCTTTGGATTTTTGTATTGATTTCCTTGAGCATAATTCGGATTTCTATATTGTTGGCTAGATTGACATCCTAGTTTAATTCTATAGTTTTCTAATTGCTAGAATTGGGATAGACGGTGGAATCCCTAATCACTTGTAGCAATCACAATTGCATGAAATTGGTTAATTGAATTCAATTGTGAAAAGGAAATTGATTTGCATGTCATACTTGCGGCGTTGAGTCTTTGCTTGCAATCCATTATTTCTTATGCCCTATGCTATTGATTGAATCAACTTAGGAGGTCTTCTAGGTTTTCAATTAGTAAGTATTAGCAAGACCGGTTGGATTGTTAATATACAAAAAATCAGAATTGGGACAAATCCATAGGATTATGATGAACATGAAATGAACCGAATTGCAACTTGGTTAATTGATGTGTGGAAACTTGCTAGGTGAAACTCTTTCTCCCATTGTTTAATCTGATTTTTGTGCTATTTCAATTGAGTAGTTTTAGTAGAAAACCAAATCCCCCCCCCCCCCCCCATTTGTTCTTTAAAGTTGATAAATTAGTAGTTACATTGAAATTGACATTTTAACTCCCTTGGGTACGATTCCCTACTTGCATGCTATACTCTAGTTGCATATTAGGATTACTTTGATAGTGTGAATGACTGAAAATAATGCTATCAATCCATGTATAGTCATTGGAGATCTGAATGAAATCAAAACATCATAAGACAAACTAGGCCGAGTACAACCTAGCTATAGCCAATTTAATACCCTTATTCATTTTGAGAATGAATGTGAACTAATGGATCTACCTACGCTTGGTAACAGATATACATGGCGTAAAAGTAAGGATAGAATGGATAACACATTTGAAAAATTAGACCGAGCTCTTGCTCATAATCAAATTTTACAACGGTATCCAACTCTATGTGTGGAAAATCACGCATTTACTACTTCAGATCATTGCCCTATTTCATTACAATTGAGTAATCAATTGAATAGAACATTTCCTCCATTTAAATTTGAAATGATGTGGACAAGACGTAAAGATTACGAAAATATAGTAAAACAAGTGTGGCGATTGCATTCTACTGGATCCCACATGTTTAATTTGGTTAAGAAAACCCAACTTCTTAAGATTAAGTCTAAGTTATGGAAAAAACATACCTTTGGTAATGTATTCCGACAACTAAAGGACCTCGATGATAATTTGCTTGACCTACAAAATCAATTAACTTCCACATTTGATAACAATAGGTCTATTAAACAAAAACGTCTACTCCAAAAAAGGGAAAGACTTCTTGATTTTCAACGAAGATACTGGAGTCAACGCTCTAAAGTAACACACTTGAAATCATCCGACTTCAATACTAGATATTTCCATAGGATTGCCACTGGGAAAAGAAATCGTAAAATCCTTAAGACTATCACGACTACTTCTGGAGTACAAATTAATGAGCTCGAACAAATCAAAAACAAATTCCTATTGATTATCAAACTCGATTTCATAGTAACCACATTGATTTAACCACCCTAAATGAACAACTGAATTTTCTAAGTACAGAAGTTACTAATGAAGATAACATGGAACTAACTAAACCTGTTACTAATAATGAAATCAAACAAGCAATTTTTTGGTATTGGCACTGATAAATCTCCAGGTCCAGATGGCATGCCTGCTGGATTTTACCAGAAATATTGGCACAGTAGGTCCATCAGTCATCAAAGCTGTTAAAAGTTTTTCCGATCTGGTAAATTACTACGACACTTAACCATATTTTTATTACTCTTATACCTAAATGTGACAATCCCTCTCAGACAACGCACTTTCGATCAATCAGCTTATGCTCTACCATCTATAAAACTATTGCGAAAATCATCAACAATAGAATGAAATTAGTTATGCCCAAACTTATCCACTCATTGCAAGGAGCATTTGTGGTTGACCGCTCTATACAAGATACCATCTAAATAGCCCATGAGATTTTTCATTCTTTCCGAGCAAAGAAAGGGAAACAAGGTTCGATGGCTGTTAAACTTGATATGGAAAAAGCTTATGATAGAATAGAATGACCATTCATTTTAGCAGTTCTACGAAAGTTTGGTTTCTCTCCACAATTTGCTAATTGGATATCAGAATGTATTAAAACAGTCTCTTTCTCTATCCTTGTAAATTAATGACGAACCAACAAAACAATTCTTCCCTGAGAGGGGACTTAGACAAGGTGATCCACTTTCTCCATTCCTTTTCATTTTGAGAGCTGATATCCTTGCTCGTAGCCTTCAATGTAAATGTGCTCTCTCGGGTCAACAATCTTTAGGTATTGCCATGACTCGTAGAGGTACTAAGATCCCTTTCCTGGCCTTTGTTGATGATCATCATCTTTAGCAATGCTATTCAATCGGCATGTCAAACTATTATGCAAACTATTAATGAATATTGCGTTATTTCAGGACAAAAGGTAAATCTTCAAAAATCAGCTTTTCAAACTACTAAGAACGTTTCAACAAATACACGAATTCTCCTCCAAAACACTTTGGGTATTAACCACAATGTTTATTTGGAGAAATATCTAGGTTGTCCAATTATTAATGGTAGGATTAGTTTTACTACCTTTGAGGAAATAATAACTAAATCACAACAACAATTAGCTAAATGGAAAGCCAATTCAATCTCTCAGCATGGTAGATCTGTACTTATAAAATCCAATCTTGCAGCAAAACCAAACTATATAATACAAAGCTTCATGTTACCTACATCCATTCACAATGATCTAGATCAAATCAATCAAAATTTCTTCTGGAATAAAGAGAATCACTACAACCCCTTGATACGATGGGATAAAATCTGTAAACCACAAAAATCCGGTGGCCTTGGAATCTCTAAAGTGGATGATATGAATATTGCTCTACAACTAAAACTAATTTGGAAAATCATGGTTGAACCAACAAATATTTGGGTTCAAGTAATTAATGAAAAATATTTGAAAAACTCTCATGTTTTAAACTACAAACAGAAAGGAAATACTAGTTGGCAGTGAAATAAACTTATCAAACTTCGAGATATTTTTAAGAAGGACTTCGATGGCAAGTTGGTGATGGAAATACTATTCGGTTTTGGTTAGACGCTTGGTTATTTTCTTTCCCACTTTCTCAATTACTACAACAAGATGTCAACGTACAATCCAATCTTAAAATTAACCACTATATTACATCTAATCATTGGGACCCTACCAAATTATACCAAGAACTTTCTCATATAATAGATCACCAAATAATAGAAGAAATTTTAAGAATTCGGATTCCTCAAAATTCATTTACTAATCGTCTTTACTGGGGTCCTAGTATAGATGGATGGTTCTCGACCAGCTCTGCTATTGACCTTCTACATCACCAAAGGAGGATTTCAAACAATAACTTCCAGTGGATCTGGAAGTTAGATTTGACACCAAAAATTAAAAACTTCCTATGGAAAATCACAAAAAATGGCCTTGCAACAAAAGATCGTCTAATTTAGAAATGATTTGTTATACCATCCAACTGTGAAATGTGTAATTGTCCAAATGAAGACCTGCAACATCTCCTAACCCAATGTCCATCTACAGTACATATTATTCAGAATACGAATAAGAATATAATACCACATCTATGTACTCTTGATTTCCAATCAATGTCAATCAACGATAATCTATATAATCTAAAGAATAAAATCGGCAACCACATGTTCTTACAACTCATAACATCATGGTGGGGAATATGGTTTCATAGGAACCAAGCCATCTTCCACCAAGTATCCCTTCATCGACAGTTAAACATTATCCACTTCATTGATGAGCATATCAAGAGATGGGAACTAACCAAAAATACATCTGACAATGACAACCTTGATAACTTAAATGGTTTCAACCACAAAAGACAAAGACAAGTACCAAAACAAATCAGATGGACAAAACCCAAACCAACCTTTTACAAACTCAATTTCGACGGATCATGCAATGACAATGGAGAATGTACATGTGGATACGTTATTCGAGATCCTAATATTGAGGTGATCTTTATGGATTATGGACATTGTCCTTCTTCTATTTTACTAGCAGAAGCGATTGGGCTAAGAAAAGGATTATTAGCTGCAAAAAATCTGGGTTTAAAGAAGTTGGAAATTGAGGGTGATAATATGTGTCATCAATGTCATTACTGGAAAATAGAATTGCCCTTGGGAGATTGAACTCATAATTTCATATTCCAAGATATATCTTTTTTTGGTTCGAAGAGGTGCATATCCAACATATTTTCAGAAAAATAAACTGTGTGGCTGATAGAATTGCTAAGTTGGGCCACTCAGTCCCTGCCGATGGATACTCCAAGGACCTTTTATTGCTTCGGCTCATCCGTCAGGATGCCCTATGTTGGTCTACTACCCATTTTGGGTAGTCGACCTTCCTAATTTCTTTCTTGTATAAAAAAAAAAATCAAAGAACACTAATAAATGTAAAAAGCATCACACAACTATAAGACCTACCTTACTATGGATCTTAGCAATATGACATGCTAAACCCATATGTTGAATTCCTTAGGTTTTGATGGTAACAAACATTCAACTAATCTGGGTACTAAGTGTTTCAGGAACAAAGACAGTTATCTCAGGGAACCATTGCAGCAAAGGATCGCAGAGGGAACAAAGCTCTGTTCATGTGCTTTGTTACCTCTCAAGGAACAACAGTGACGAACAAGATCAAAGCTGTGAATGGAAGGAAGAAATCCAGCGTGCTGAATTATGGAAACAAATCAAGAAGCACACGCGGTAAAGGATGAAAGACTTCGGCTGTAAGGATTAAAGCCGATCGAGAAGATATGGAGAGAGAGAAGCCCGATTGTTTTATCTTAGGAAATCTTTCCTAAGATAAGATAATTGGGGAGAGGGGATTATATCTTATCCGGTTATATTAATTTAAGGAATCTTTTCTTTAATTAATATAGACGGTTGGGATATTATTTCTTCAATCAAATCATATCTTCTTGTTACCTTATTTGGAGAAATCTTATCTTGTTACGATTAGGGTTTAGACGAGTTGTATTTATAGGAGTGTGGGATTCATTTCTATGTACGAACTCGGGGCATCAAACGAAAAGAAAAGAAAAAGAGAGTGAAGTGTTTGTGAGTCTTTGAGGGTTGAGTTCGATTCATCGTTGTAGAAGAGGTTTCAAATCTAGGTGGGAATTCTAGAGGTTGAAGTCCAGGATACAAGTGTAATCGAACAAGAAATCAATAAGACAAGTAGACGCTTCAAAATCCTCTCAAGCGGAAGCTTGAAGGTAGTGGTTTTTCCTTGAGAAGCTAGTTTTGCTAATCAGGGTTTCCACTATATATCGTGAGTTTGTTCGTTATCTTTCTTGTTGTTTTTAATCCGCTGCATCTTCTGTGGGAACAAAGCTTTTGTTCCCTCATACGTAACTCTAACGATCCAACAATTGGTATCAGAGCCTGGTGCTCTAGATTGTTTTCATTTTAGACTTTGTAGGAAAGATGTCGTCAAGCAACGCTATTGGTGATTCATTCTGGAAGCCACCAGTCTTGAAGGGAGGTGAATATGACTGGTGGGTTGAGCAAATCGAATCCCATATTTGTTCCCTCGATGGACAGATATGGAGAATCATCGAGGTTGACCCCATGACTATCCCAAATGAAAAAGACGCTACAAAGCCTAAGCCAAAGATCGACTACACCGATGGAGACTGGAAGAAGCTGGAGAAGAATTGCAGAGCCAAGAAGATCCTTCACATGGCCCTTCTCCCCACGGATCTCAAGAAAATCATCGGCTACAAAACCGCCAAGGAGATTTGGGAAGCTCTAAGACGTCTCCATCATGGAAATGAAGATGTCAAGAAAAACAAAATTATTTCCTTGATGAAGGAGTACGATCAAATTTCTCAAGGAGAGGATGAGCACATTCAAGAGTTCTACTCCAGGTTCCAGGGGACCGTAGGTCAATTGGAGTTCCTTGATGAAGAGATGTCAGACTGGAAGCTCACTCATCACTTTATGCAAGGCCTCAACTCTCAGTGGGACGCAATTGCTCTCGCTCTGTACTCCCACACTGACGTCAAGTCTCTCACCATGGAAGAGGTTGTTGCCAAGCTTGAAAGCAACGCATCTGTATACAACCACAAGATGAAAAAAAAGGGAGAAGATAAGGCTCAAAGCATTGCCTTGAAGGTTGAACGTGCCTTTGACCTATCTCAAGTTGAAGACGAAGATGAGGACGGTGATGAAGATGTGACTCTCATCACTAGAGCTATGAAGAAAATATGGTCTCAAAACAAGGGCACACAGAGTTCCTCTGAAGGGAACAGAGACATGAAGGATATCGTTTGTTACCACTGCCAACACAAGGGACATTTTGCCAATAACTGCTTCAAGAAAAAGGCTGGTCACCCTCAGGTTCATGAAGGGAAGCAAGCAATGATCGCAACATGGGGTGATACTGACTCAGAGGATGAAGAATCTTCTCATTCAAGAGATGTCTGCTTGATGGCCATAGAAGACCATGACAAATCAAAAGGCGGTATGCAGGGAACTGAGGTAAGTGAATCTGAACTCATCTCTAGCTTGAAAAGGAAGTCAAAAGAAAGCTTAGTTTCCTTCATTAAGAAGCTTGTTCATGAGAATAGTCTTTTCAGTGAACAGATTAAAGATAGGGATGAATCGATCTCAAGTTTGATCGAAGAAAACAAAGGATGGGCAGAAAAAGTGGTCAAACTTGAGAAAGGCTCATCCTCTTCTTCAAGCTCGTGCACTGAGTGTCCTAAACTCACTGAGAAGATTATTTCTCTAGAGTCCTCTGTCTCCTCACTTGAGGCTGATTCATTAATGCTAAAACTAGGAAATGCAAAACTTTCTAGTGATCTAACCAAACTCAGTGAGGAACAGAAGGACAAGACAAAAGGTTGTAACACCCCCAAATCTTAACCCATTTGGAAATGTATTACCGCCAGTGACCTCAGTGTTCCTTACCGAGATCACCCAAGGCTTTACCGTTTAAATACAATCATGAAACACATATGATATAAAATGATAACTTTATTCATATAAAACATGAGTCCCGGGATTACATCCCAATCCCAAATAGGACAAATACAGAGTTTAAACAAAGTACAACGGAAGTCTTTTTAAATATATAACAGAGTAAATAAGTTACAGCGGAAGTCTTTCTTGAAATCTTACAAAAAGGGTTATGATCGTAATGATCATCTGCCCAAGGATCTCAACCTGATTAAAAGATAATTATTAAAACATCCAAAACCAACCGTCGTCTTCATAGTCAATCTAGTCTCCTCATATCTTCGCTCTATCTGATGTGCCGAATCGAACGGATGACACCAGCCAACCATGCAGAGAACAATTGCGGTTGGTTAGTCTATTGAATAGACTATACAAGGGTACAAAGCAGAAGGTTCAAATTAGTCGTATTAGGTTAGACTCCTCGTCTCTCGAATAAAAGTCGAGTACGTTAGTCAACCACCATACTATACTTGAATATGACAAAAGGCATGCACAAGAGAAGATTCTGGAAGACTGAATCTTCACAGAAATCGACCCGAAAGAAGACTCCAAAGGAATTGAGTCTTAAGGAAATATGACAAATCTGGAACGTTTAAAGGATCACACACAAGTGATTTAAAAGCTGACTTAGATGTTTCGGTTCACGACCAACCTTACCGCTTACAGCGAATCCAGATTGGAAAGAGAACGTACTCTGATCAAAGTCAAGACGAGCTTTTCTAGCTGCACTATTTACTTAGCTGTACTACTCGCCAAAGGTATATTAATCTTGTGCACTCGGGCACATTATCTTATTTAATTATAAAACACACATCACTGAAATATATTAATATTATTAAGAGCGGCTACAATGCTTTAAATCTCAGGGTGACCATTATGTCGACCCAAATTAATACAACACACAAACACTCACACACGAGGCTTAATATTATTCCGAGTAACAACGGAAGTTATTATTACACAGGGTGACCTTACGTTCACCCAGATTACACTGCCACAGTGCTTACACTTTAATTTACAGGGTGACAGTTACGTCCACCCCAATTGCACTAGCTAGGTGCTTAATACACAGGGTGACAATTATGTTCACCCAATTGCGTTAGCAAGGCGCTTAAACACTTCAGATCCTTAAATGTGGATAGGAAGCATAGGTCATGACCCTTAAATTATTATTCGGAAATTAACCCGATGAGTATTACGATTTAAAGAAACGACAAATCCTTACTTGGATTAGCGTTCCTACGAACATTAAGTTATAAAGAAATGACTAATCCTTACTTGGATTAGCGTTCCTACGAACACTCGTGCTAACTAAACAGTTCGAGCACAACAATAGTTCATGATAAATCCACATAAATGCCCTCAAGGCGAACATAAATAATAGCGTTGTTCTAACAGATATACAACCTATTATAATATCATTATTACAGTTTCCAAAACAGTTTATAAAACCAATTCCAAATAAACACAGTAATCATTCCAAATTAATTACTCAGATAAACAACTGATAATTAATGTAAATATGGAACGATGAGCAAGAGCGAACCGCCACTTGCCTTAATCCGCAGAGTTTGAACGAAGCCTAACGACGAGTTTCCGGGCTCGACACAGGGACAGATCTGGCAACACAGATTCCTTCGAATCGACCCATAAAGAAACCCTGAGTTAGACTCGACAAAGACGAGCACGAACGAAAGAAATCGAAAGGAACGACGTCCGATCAAAGACCACCAAAGCCGAGGCCAAACTAGGCCATCAGCCTTCTGGCGGCGGTCGCCGGCGGCCTTACGGCGGGCGCCGCTATGAACATCGGAAAATTTAACGAGGCCAGAAAACTCACCGACGGCGAGCGATTTGGTCCTCTTTCTCCTTGCTTTGGATTCTAAGCTCCAATGTGCCTCCAAAGCTCCATGGCCACTAGAAGCAACACCAAAGGAGCTTCGACGATCGCTCCAAAACTCCGGCAAGAACTCGAACTCCGGCGAGACAATTTGAGGGATTTTGAGCTTGTTTCTGTGCTCCAATCCAGCTCCAATTCATCTCTATTTATAGCCCAACATCCATGGAAGGCAATGATGGCCAAATGCGACATGGAGGGCCACGATCGAAGCATCGCCGATCGCCGACAGCTGGCGAGGCTAGCTTCTGCACGAATGCGGCGGTCGCCGTCGGCAGCCACTAGTCGCCGCCCTTGACCTTCCGAAGTGGCGGTCGCCGTTTTTGGGCGGCGGTCGCCGTTTTGCTAGGCCACTTGGCGAGGAGGAAGCTTCGACGAAGGAGCCGGGAGCTGACTTGCGGCGGGCGCCGCCAGGTCACTCCTTATCCGTTGACTTATGGATAATCTTGGCTTAACCCGGGATAAAAATAATCGCACACGAACGAGTATTAAATCCCAAAGTACGTCGACTGTATATTATTTCACTGAGAAAAATATTACAGAGATTGAGAACATTACAGAATGTCTTTCTGTCTCCGAAATTAATCCGACGTACCAAAACGGCGCTCGGGAAAAATTCCAAAATACCCAAAACTCCAGAATATCCTTACGGAAATACGGGGTATCACAAAGGTATTGTCTTTGTTGCAGCCAAGAATGAAAAGAAGCCTGAAAAGAAGGAGGTACCTCGCTTTGGTATTGGCTATCAACCCAAGCTTCATGTTGATGGAACCAAGTCAAAAGGCTCTAAAGTCAAAGGAAAAGAGCCAGTGCAAGAAAAGGGGGAGAGTTCCTCTAAAGGGAACAAAGGCAAAGACAGCTCAGAACCGACCGACGAGAGCAAGGCTTGGTACCATGGACAGAAGGCTCATAAAATCTGGTTGAAGCAATCCCAAAGCAGTAAGTCCAATAACATTGATTTTCATTCTAGGATTGCTAACAAAACAATTTGGCCTGGCAAGAGCAAGTATGTCGACCTAAAGTGCCACAGGGTCTGTTGATATTGCGGGCATTCTGGTCACTACAAACAAGAGTGCCTTCTGAAGCAACACAATGAGAAGATTGCTCGTACTATAAGGGAGCAAATGAATGTTGAACCTCCAAAGATCAGATATGTTGCTCCTACGCCCAGAAAGCATAAGTGTGTCTGGGTTCGCAAAGAACTAACTCTTTCTGTGCAGGATAAAGTGAGGAAAGTTCCCGGTATTTCACTCGTATTAAGTTCAGTTACCTGACAGGGAACAAAGCGAGTCTCACCTCACTTCTGTAGGAATGTTTGAGACTCAAAGGCCTGGTGACAAAGGTAAAAGAAATGGATATGTGGATAAGGACTTAATGACTGAAGTGTTCCGTGTTTGTATACTCAGGTACCATGTACATCTAGAAAAGACATCACTGTGTGGAGAAAGATTGGCATACAAGGAAATTCATGGAACAAAAGAATCAAACGCCAATTTTCTCATTAGGACACCCGTTGGGGAACTCTACATTCAGTTCCATATGAAGCCTGGTTTGTTCCCCTAACCACATGTCTATTTGTTGTGTTCTCTCGATGATTGGCTAAATTACATGGTAAAGTGTGAAAGGTTAATCATCATGTCTTGATCTGCATTCATTCTCTTGATCATTTGTTGAACGCCTTGCTTAGACTCATGTTAATACTTCACTAATGTGCAAAATTGCATGCATGATTCTCTATGCTATCTTGTTAATACATGATTCAGCTTTCTTTTGGCCTAAAAGAGTCAACTTGATGCATTGATCCCTCATTATAAGCCCAAATTATTTTTGACTATACAGCCTACCTTAGCCATCATGCTTGATGCTTCCTATGAGCCTCTCTTATCATCCACATTTGGGAGCCTCTCATTCATGATTAAACATTATTAAAAATTCTCGTATATATTTATGTGTGATGTTCTTTGTACCCTCTCTGGTAACATTACCCCCGCATCACTCCTCTACTTTTTCGGAAAGTCGAGAATACGAATTATCGCCTCTGTGGTCTGTGGCTGGGATTTGACAGGTATGATGTGTAATGATGGCTTGCAACTGCTTGAGAAGTGTTCGTGCATAAAAGGTGATGTGCTGGTTGCGTGATGGTTGTTGCGCTTGAGATTTTGTGGGCTTTGATGGATTTGGACAGAATCTTTTACAAGATTTATTTTTGGAAAATATCTTCTTGACTGTGATCTTTGGTAAAAGAAGGAAAGAAGAAGATTGGGATCATTATCCTTAATACTTGAAAAGATATGAAAAAGGATTCTTGTGTTTTCTCCCCTCCTATCTATGGCGTTCTCTGCAAAGTTGTCATGTTACTCCCGTGTGCTGTTTCAAAAAAAAAAAAAAAACTGGAACACCACAGGGAACACAAAGAGGGGACAAATGAATCTTTCTTCTACCGGCGGTTGGATGCTAGTAAGCTACACAAGAAGCAGTTTGTGTTGCAAAAAGGTGTTGGTTGGGTCTGAAGGGGAACAGATCTGCGAAGGGCCGTGAAGAGTTTGTCTCGCGCAATATCGTTGATTGGCAGAACAACAAAGGCGACTTATGGAGGATGTGCGTGCTCTAACGGCTACTCATACTCCGGATCCCTCTACAGGCACCAGTGGTACTTGATTCGTCGTTCTCTGGCTAACCAATCCCTCTTTTGTTCCCTAGCACATTTATCCCTTACTGCTTGATTTTCCTTGTCTCTAGCTCATGTGTTTCCATTGACTGACATGTTGATCATATGTGTTATCTTTGCTTATTTTGTAGTTGTCTTTACATGCAGTCTATGTTTGTGCGTTTCAATCTAATGTAAAAGGGGGTATTGCTCATCTTGATGTGGTCGTTTTCTCTCTATCTCCTTACCTATGTTTTTGATGATGTCAAAAGGGGGAAAATGACAGGTAGCTTTGGTTAAGGGGGAACAGAACATGGTTTCATATGTTGTTGAGTTGAGGGGCAACTAATACTGCCTTAGTGGGAAGACTTTCTCTCCATAACTGTCTTTATCTCGTACGTGTATGCTTTATTGTCAAGGGTGTTTGTCACCATCAAAAAGGGGGAATTTGTTGAATTCTGTAGGTTTTGATGGTAACAAACATTCAACTAATTTGGGTACTAAGTGTTTCAGGAACAAAGACAGTTATCTCAGGGAACCATTGCAGCAAAGGATCGCAGAGGGAACAAAGCTCTGTTCATGTGCTTTGTTACCTCTCAAGGAACAACAGTGACGAACAAGATCAAAGCTGTGAATGGAAGAAAGAAATCCAGCATGCTGAATTATGGAAACAAATCAAGAAGCACACGCGGTAAAGGATGAAAGACTTCGGCTGCAAGGATTAAAGCCGATCGAGAAGATATGGAGAGAGAGAAGCCCGATTGTTTTATCTTAGGAAATCTTTCTTAAGATAAGATAATTGGGGAGAGGGGATTATATCTTATCCGGTTATATTAATTTAAGGAATCTTTTCTTTAATTAATATAGACGGTTGGCATATTATTTCTTCAATCAAATCATATCTTCTTGTTACCTTATTTGGAGAAATCTTATCTTGTTACGATTAGGGTTTAGACGAGTTGTATTTATAGGAGTGTGGGATTCATTTCTATGTACGAACTCGGGGCATCAAACGCAAAGAAAAGAAAAAGAGAGTGAAGTATTTGTGAGTCTTTGAGGGTTGAGTTCGATTCATCGTTGTAGAAGAGGTTTCCAATCTAGGTGGGAAGTTGATAAGCACTACTTTGTAGGGCTTAACTAAGAGTTATTAGAGGGTTTTATTGGTGCCATTCGGGTAGATTTAGACACATTCTTGTGGCATGGTGTTTGGGGGCGAAGATTGGTGTTTTGGTGGTGTTTTGAGCTTATTGGAGTATATTTGGAGATTCGGCATATAGAGCCACCAAGGAGAGGTTAGGAGGCGGAGCCAAGGAGTGAAGGCCGAGCATTAACCGCGACCGCGGGCATGGGTGCCGCGATCGCGGTTCCTCGGGCAAGTCGAGAGTTTTCCGCAGGCGCAGAGGAATGTGAAGAGCATGGAGCCACAAGAGGCCGCGATCGCGGTAAATGGGCCGCGATCGCGGGTCGTCGACGCTGGAAGTTCTGACTTTTCCCGAGTCTATCTTTTCTAATTTCTTTTCTTATTTTTCCATTTTATTTCGTTTCTTTTCTTATTGGGCTTAGGAACTTGTTAGGCCCATATTAGTTCTCTTTTCTATTTAACCTAGGAAGAGAGCTCATTCTAGGGAGACTCTCATATCAGGTTTTAGTTTTACATCATCGTTGTTTTCTCAAGACTATGGAAGGCTAAGCACTTTTGCTTAGTCTGGCAATGGAAGCTTAAGTTTTGATTATTGGTTGTGAGGTTATGTTCCCTTTCTTAATTCCTATTGATCTATATCTCTTCTCTTAAGCACAATATCATTGAATAATTATTGATTTGTCTAGACAGGCCATCTAGGTTTATTAATTGTTACTCATATTGCTATGACTAGGAAACTGTTGGGCTAACGTCCTGGTCTGGAGTGGCAAGCATAGGTTTTATTTGCTTTGGTGGATATTATCTATGTAGAGATTTGATTACATGTTGAATGCTTCTGGTTGAGGTGTTATGTGTATCCTGGTTAATTCTTATGTTCATTGCTGCCTTTGGGTTGAATCACTAGTGGTGCTAGGGTTATTCATTGGTAAGGGTTCTTAGGGATGGTTTCCTTATTAATCTACACAAGATCGGGACAGGAATAATCATAGGAAGGAATTGGAAGTAATCTAGGATCAACCAACCAAAACTTAAGTGGAAATTGCCTGGCTAAGTGTTTTCTCACATTTGATTGCATACTATTTATTCTGTTTTATTTTCTACTTGATTAAAACCTCAAAAAAAAACCTTTTGTTACTATTGTTCGATTGGTATTAAATTTGTGATAGGAATATAGACGCTTGTGATTCTCTTGGGATTTCGACCCTTACTTGCTTACTATACTAATTTGGAAGTTGAGGTTTACTTTGATTTGGCATAACGACCTTAGGCCACATCAAATTTGGCGCCGTTGCCGGGGAATCATTGTCTGTTTTCTTGTAAATAAATTGAATATTGATCTTTCTAGGGAACCTATCTTACGGTTCCCTCTAACATTACTAACTTTTCATTGACGAAGTGCAATTCAGAGTAGATATTTCTGTTGGAGAACTCTAGCTATGGCGCAAGAAAGCATGACATTGTTGGAGAACTCTAGCTATGGTGAGAACACACTGCTGGCACTCACCCAGACACTTCAAGCATTAACACAAGCGGTGATTCAAGCCGGTGCAAACAATGCACAAGTGATGAGAGAGGGATTCTCTCAGCTCTCTCAGCAAAATCATATTCAGCACCAATCATCTCATCAAACTTTGTTAAGCTTGGGTGCATCAATGGAGCGGCTGACGCAATGGATACCTGCTATAGCAGAATCTCAACCCAAGGGCAATGTTGCCCAGCGGCATGTTGAGGAGAAGGCAAAATTTGGAGAGCTCCCCGCAGAAGAGAAACCGCGACCGCGGGAGGAGTGTTGCAACCACGGTATGCTGGGTGAAATAGGGCATTGTGCTGAATTTGATGATGAGGTTGAGAAGGACCTCGAAGAGGAAATCAAAAGCTTCAAGAACAGTATGCTACCTGACGCGATATGTTCTCCTGAAATTGAAGAGGAGATGGATGAGGACAGGGACTATGAGCCTCAAAACTACACTCAACATGAATGGCCCTTGTTGGAGTCCCAGATTCCCATCACACCTCCCCCTGAGGCTCTCAATGGAAGCAAGCCAGAAGCTCATTTGGTCACACTGGCCAACAGCATCCCTCGTTGTGCAAATTTTGTGAAGGCGAGGCGGAAGATAGGAAAGAAGCCGAAGGTGAAGCAAAAGAGTGAGGTTGCAGGCCAGATGTCGGATTACCTCATACTAGACACGGGGCAGGATAGGCGTACAACCTCTACAATGCTGGGACGAGAATTCTTGAAGATGACAACTGCGGTCATGGATACGAAGGGTGATCCGCTCACAATGAAAGACAGAAGGAAGGGGGTACAGTCGTACCTGAAGAGGCACCCCCCAGATTTGGAACCAAGAAGGGTGGTTGTTGTAAGCGACCCAGGATGAATAGAGAGCACCATGTCGAGCCACGACAGTAACCAAGGCGCTGCTCGGGAGGCAACCCGAGGTAAGACTTTCAACTTAGTTTTTCTTTTAGAAGCTTAGTTTTCCCTTGCTTTCGAAATTGTTGCTCTATTTTTGTTCGACTAAACCACGCAGAAAAGCCGAGAAGAAACCGCGATCGCGGCATAAAACCTGCGATCGCGGTCGGAGAAAGTCGAGCAAACACCGCGATCGCGGCATAAAACCCGCGATCGCGGCCCCATGGCGCACCGCGAATTAGGGTTTAGTCTGACAAAAAAAAAACGCGATCGCGGGGTTACTTTTCATCGGTACAAAAAAAAATTGTATGTTACTCGCGATCGCGGCCTTCACTGCCGCAATCACGGTTCCTCCACGGTGTTCCTTCCATGGCGATTCTTCCACGACGGTTCCCTCCTTTATGGCGGTTATTTCCACGGCGGTTCATTCATGTCGGTTCTGAGGCGGTCTTTCTTCATCATGTTCGCGAGCAACAACCGATGTACTCTTGATCCATCCATTGTTGTTGTCCCCTGCGGTACGTCTTCACCTGTGCGTCACCACCTGTGCATACTGAGTTCGGAGTTCCAGCATTCCATGATCTATCTCTTGGGAAGTTCGACTGTTGAAGTGGTGATGAAGTTTATGGGGATCCCTACATCCCTGAGTACCTTCCTGGCATTATTGACGAAGACTACCACCCCGGCGTACGCTCAGTGAGTTCTTTCTTTCTTCCCCTCATATTTTTCTTTGTCTTCCATACATTGAGGACAATGCATGATTCAAGCATGGGGGAGTAGAAAGTACTTGCTATCTATCTTGTAAATTAGTTTCGATTTCAACATTGTTATTTCCACTCAGCATTGTCCATTGTTCGCATTCCCTTTAAAAAAATTTAGAAAAAGTCAAAAAGCAAAAAAGACATACATGGAAATCCTGGGACAAGTCGAAAACCCGAAAGGGCGGCTTGGGTAATAAGCAGGTGGCCCGGACCAGCGCTAGGCTGGGGTAAAAAGGTGTCTGAGTGACGTGAGCATATGTGAGCACCTCTATGAAAAAAATACGAGTGGCTAGGATGAAAACCCGAAAGGGCTCCTAGGCAAAATGAGTGAAAAGAAGAGGAGTGATTTTAGGATCTCATTTTACCTGGAGGGGCGACATAAGAAGAGGAGACAAAGAAAGATTGTCGGGTAGGTCACTCTGGGAGGCATAATGAGTCATAGATGGAGGCTAGGATTAGAGGTTACTCACACCATTGGATGTCCGGGTTAAGCTTGGGGGAAGTACTCTGCTTGCCCTTTTAGCTGGTTGAGTTGTGGATGTGTTGTGAATGAGATTGGTTCCAGGAGCTTGGCATGGGTTAGGTGACTCTTAGTTGGAGGACATGCTTCCTGAGACCTTGGGTGCTGCATTGGAGGAGTAGACTCTTTATTAGTTTACTCGAGGACGAGAAAAGGTCTAAGCATGGGGGAGTTTGATAAGCACTACTTTGTAGGGCTTAACTAAGAGTTATTATAGGGTTTTATTGGTGCCATTCGGGTAGATTTAGACACATTCTTGTGGCATGGTGTTTGGGGGCGAAGATTGGTGTTTTGGTGGTGTTTTGAGCTTATTGAAGTATATTTGGAGATTCGGCATATGGAGCCACCAAGGAGAGGTTAGGAGGCGAAGCCAAGGAGTGAAGGTCGAGCATTAACCGCGACCGCGGGCATGGGTGCCGCGATCGCGGTTCCTCGGGCAAGTCGAGAGTTTTCCACAGGCGCGGAGGAATGTGAAGAGCGCGGAGCCATAAGAGGCCGCGATCGCGGGTCGTCGACGCTGGAAGTTCTGACTTTTCCCGAGTCTATCTTTTCTAATTTCTTTTCTTATTTTTCCATTTTATTTCGTTTCTTTTCTTATTGGGCTTAGGAACTTGTTAGGCCCATATTAGTTCTCTTTTCTATTTAACCTAGGAAGAGAGCTCATTCTAGGGAGACTCTCATATCAGGTTTTAGTTTTACATCATCGTTGTTTTCTTAAGACTATGGAAGGCTAAGCACTTTTGCTTAGTCTGGCAATGGAAGCTTAAGTTTTGATTATTGGTTGTGAGGTTATGTTCCCTTTCTTAATTCCTATTGATCTATATCTCTTCTCTTAAGCACAATATCATTGAATAATTATTGATTTGTCTAGACAGGCCATCTAGGTTTATTGATTGTTACTCATATTGCTATGACTAGGAAACTGTTGGGCTAACGTCCTGGTCTGGAGTGGCAAGCATAGGTTTTATTTGCTTTGGTGGATTTTATCTATGTAGAGATTTGATTACATGTTGAATGCTTCTGGTTGAGGTGTTATGTGTATCCTGGTTAATTCTTATGTTCATTGCTGCCTTTGGGTTGAATCACTAGTGGTGCTAGGGTTATTCATTGATAAGGGTTCTTAGGGATGGTTTCCTTATTAATCTACACAAGATCGGGACAGGAATAATCATAGGAAGGAATTGGAAGTAATCTAGGATCAACCAACCAAAACTTAAGTGGAAATTGTCTGACTAAGTGTTTTCTCACATTTGATTGCATACTATTTATTCTGTTTTATTTTCTACTTGATTAAAACCTCAAAAAAAAAACCCTTTTGTTACTATTGTTCGATTGGTATTAAATTTGTGACAGGAATATAGACGCTTGTGATTCTCTTGGGATTTCGACCCTTGCTTGCTTACTCTACTGGTTTGGAAGTTGAGGTTTACTTTGATTTGGCATAACGACCTTAGGCCGCGTCAGAAGTCTAGAGGTTGAAGTCCAGGATACAAGTGTAATCGAACAAGAAATCAATAAGACAAGTAGACGCTTCAAAATCCTCTCAAGCGGAAGCTTGAAGGTAGTGGTTTTTCCTTGAGAAGCTAGTTTTGCTAATCAGGGTTTCCACTATATATCGTGTGTTCGTTCGTTATCTTTCTTGCTGTTTTTAATCTGCTGCATCTTCTGTGGGAACAAAGCTTTTGTTCCCTCAGACGTAACTCTAACGATCCAACACCATCTTTGAAAAATAGGTTTTTGCACTGGAAAAATAGAGTGGACCATGGTTACTGAACAGACCTGCAATTATACGGTTCTGTAGTGAAGATGGAAGAAAGCCATCTGAACTGAGCAAGTTACAAGGAAGAGAATGAGACTCTATATGAAAAGCAACTTGTTTCCTTATGAGAAATTATTCATAAATAAAAAATGATGGCATCCAAACTAATTATTGTAGCACGTGCCCACTACAGCCACAAATTTTGAGTCAAAATTTCTGACAGTTCTCTTCAAAATTATACCAAGAAAATTGCATTGACATCAATAACAAATTCAACGGAACATTGTCATCTCCTTTACATTCAAAAAGTGAATCAACATCTCTACATATATATAGCTAATGAGTATTGACATGCGATGAGACACTAGGAAGAAAATGTTGCACTTGGCTCACACAACTTATGGACACTGGTGTTAGAAGAGAAAAACGTGTAATTCAATACATCTATACTAGCCAAACAGTTTTGCACGCTAAAATTGAGAAGTCAATAATTGGTCTCAATAGTATTCTAGTAATCACCTTAATTAAACATGTTATTATTGTACCTTATAAAACACTTGTTTTTTCTCCTCTAATAATATTATAAAAGATCCATGTTAGTGGAAAGGAGTAAGAATGTCTCTTCCATGTCCATCACTTCTTCATGGAGTTGAGCTTATGGAATTTTGTCTTTTTTTATGTCCAAACATTTGGTATAGGCATATTAGAGAAAAGGAAGACTTCAAGGCAAACACATATAGGATTTAGCTTGTTCCTCCATAGAATTATCCATATAGTATGATTAACAATTTATATTTCTACAACACTTCCTTCTATTCAGCTCTTCTTGGAGCTATACACGGAGAGCCAAGAATTGCATAGTTGGCCTAATATTATCCTTTTAATGGTTGTAACTGATTTACTCTCCCAGTGGTCTTACGAGAGAGATATGAATGCACTAGAATTGTAAAAAAAAATCATTTTTTTGCCTGGTACCCTGAGGTAAGGCGAAATTCGCGAGGTGCCACAAAGTTTTACCTAATTCGCGCGATACCCCCGAGTTTTGTTTTTTTTGCCAAATGATCATCTATTAATTTTTTATTTAAAAAAGCAAAAAAAAAGAGAAAAAGCAAAAAAAAAAAAA
This sequence comes from Rheum nobile, assembly GCA_027886185.1. Lineage (NCBI taxonomy): Eukaryota > Viridiplantae > Streptophyta > Magnoliopsida > Caryophyllales > Polygonaceae > Rheum > Rheum nobile. Next base: position 68,092 of record WOAB01000417.1, read on the forward strand.
ACAACAGCAATTACTAGCAAATCCAATACATTTTTTGTTGATAATGTGTGTTTAGTCTCCCCGGCCCCCATCTCTTCTCTATACGCAAATCCTTTCTAGTGATGCCACCGGCACCCCTCCGGCGATCTCATCTCCAGCATATCCTCCTCATAGAAAGCCGCCTTCCAACTAGCCGGACAATTCTCTCAGTCCTAAAGCCTTTCTCTTCCTCATGCTTTCATCTCCTTCTTCCCCGATCTGAGGACCGACTCGAGCCAAATGATCGACGACGATGGTTGACATAATCAATAGTCAATTCTCGCCAACAATCTCGGAAAATTTCCGATTAACATTTCAATTAGACACAAAATTCACGATCCTACAAGTTAGGGTTTGTTTCAAAATTTTGGGGATTTTTTAGTTTAGCCCTCCAATTAAAACATCGTGTGAGAAGGGAGATCTTTGCGATGATGGAAAAGACGTCAATATGGGGAGAACGTTGACACGATGGATGGGCAGCGGGCAATGGGCGTTGTCGGTGACGCCTCCTAGACTAGAGGAAACCAGAGGAGAGAGGAGATAGAAGCATCATGTTTAATTCGCATAATATACAGTTGGATCGGGGTTGATTTGCATAATTTACATAAGAGGGAGAAACATTGGTGGCCGACGATAGTAATTGTTGTTGCCGGTGGTGAGGAGATCTGGTGTTGAGTATTCCCCGAAGGGCGGGTAGGGCTAGGTAGCGAGATAATTGTTTTTGCTTTTTCTCATTTTTTAGTTTTTTTTTTGGATTTTTTAATTAAAAAATTAATAGATGGGCATTTGGCGGGAAAAAAAAACTCGGGGGTACCGCGCGAAATAGGTAAAACTTTGGGGCACCTTGCGAATTTCGCCTTACCTCAGGGATACCAAGCAAAAAAATCGTATTTTTTTTCAAATGGGAATTTAATCATACCTGAAATTAGCAAATAAACCATTGTTTTAGGCAACATGTGGATATTCAAGAGATTGCGGGTCACCCTTCAATCTCTAGAAAATTTGATGTTAAAAGAATGCCAAAGTTCAGCTGATAGAGCAGAAGAGCAACTCCAACGATCACCTTTCTTGATGTTAAGAGAATGCCACTGTTGGATATTCAGAGTTTGGAAAAAAAAAAGTGGGGGCAAAGAGTTACCAGAGAGAGCAAGCCAACAATAACAAGTAAAGGAAAATATTCTACTTCCTCAACATTCAAAGAACATAAAACAATATTAAAGTAGGATTATTTCTTAGAGTCCCGTTCTGGTACACTTCTTTCTTAAGATAAACCATGAGTACTAATTTCCACCATAGGATGAAGAGAATTAACGGTTCAGATGGAGCAACTATAAAGAAAAAAAGAAAAAAGCCTACACGCTAGTTAGAAAGAACACGGTGGCAATTTTGTAATTTTAGAAAAAAAATAGGACAGAAAGACGATTATACCTCTAACCTTTAAAACCCTCTCACTTTCTGCTCCTTTTGCTTCGTGGAGCTCTTCTCCGCCATGGCTCTCCTCACCTAGCTCTCAGCTCGCGCACCGCTCGCCGTCAAGGCCTCCGCCGACTACTTCTGCCGACTATCCGCCGCCTTCACCAGTCCTGTCTTCGTTTTCTTCCTCGGAAACGAGATTGTCGTTCCTCTCTTCGCCAAGTCCGGTCACATCACTCGTTCCTCCGGCGCCGCCAATTCCGAGAGCGAGATCCACGAGGAGTTGAGCTCCAACGTCCGGCAGAGTTGTAGGCCTCGCCGGAGAAGGCGATCGTGTTTCAGGACAAGAAAATCATATGCGAGGAGGTAGCGAAGCTCAAGGCGCCGGAAGAAGATGCGACGGAGAATCGAAATCCTAGGGTTTCTGATTTCCAGCAATTTAAAGCGAAGCTCCTGAGGTTTCTTGCTCCGTCATGCCAAGAACAAATCACTGCAGCCTGATTGTGATTCTGTTGAAATCCATGGCCTGTTTCTTTCGCTGTTTTGGAGTCAGATACACTGATCGTCGCCATCTCGTTTCATCTTTCGATGCTCCAGCTTCCACTCCCGTTGTAATCCTTTATTTACTTATGATCATGCGTAACTCTTGTGATTCACTCTTTTGATTTATCGTCTAGATTGTTGATGCTTCGAATTTTTCTGACTTGAACTCTTTTTCTATGTTGCGATTGATATCAGGAGCCCGTAATTTCGAGGAATCAGAAACTATCTTCACTCTTTCTATCAGAAGGTACAGTTTTGTCAATTCTACTGCTCGATCCTGTTCTTTGGTTTGTTAAATCTGAAATGTAAATTGTTTGTCGAAGGGAGTGAAAATGAAGTTCCCAAAGAAAGAGACAGTCATGTCCGTCCAGCTGTGAGGACTGAATTTGACGATTGGGACCTCAAGGATGAAGTAAGTCGACAATTTCTTACTTAAACTGGTTGAGAACTGATAGCTGCTCTATGTTTTATTTGTTCTCTATAATGATGTTATTGTAAGAGTTCGTCTGGTGAAGTGTGTGTTGTTTATATCAATTATGGGGTAGTTTCTAGTGATTTCTGTTAGTTTCTTGTGTAATAATGTTCGTGTGCTGCATAATGAGAATACTTGTACAACTATTTTGTAATTTTGTTGTCTAATGCTAGAAATCATGTGCTGGCTTAGGCATACAAGGATTAAACATCACTTGTCAGACTGCTTTTGTGATATGGCAGATGGGGATCTGTTACTTGTTTGATTTGATCAATGGTTAAGTTCATAGTACTGGTGTTGCTTCATTTCTAGTGTTCAGTTTAAGTGTATTGTATTAAGAGTTTTTCTCCCGCAGAAAGTTAAGTGTACTGCAAGTTGAAATCCATGAACCTGCAAGTTAAAACACATGAACCTACAAGTAAAAAAAATGAACTTGTAATTAAAACTTGTGAACCTGCAAATAAAACTTGTGAACTTGCAAGGAAATCCTGTGCTGGCTTAGTGGCTTCTTTGAATTGAATTACTTGCAGTGGATATGCATGTTTCCTTTAATTGTGTCCTCATTTGTGCTCATCTGTGTGCACTGTTTTACCTGATTATCTAATATTTACTGCTGAGTCTTGTTCACGTGATTCGATGAAGGGAGAACGACGATAACACGAATGAATTTTCTTCTTCATGATGAGGTGTGTGGGCAAGTTTTGATGGGTTCAACAATTGTTTTCCTTGGAAGAACAACCTAAATTACTAGCATTGAACATTGTAAAATTATAAATTTGATCCCAAATATTCAGCAGTCTTTTACCCCATTTAACTGTTTAACATGTTAGTGTTTTAGTTAACATCCAGCTAATGTTATTTTAAGATGTAAGAAACTATTGATTATATCATGTGTTGTGTACCTGTGATGCAATAAATCAGAAAGGCAATTAGCAATTAGAGAATTGTGGAGCAAGTAAAACAAACCAGAAATCCAATGATGCAACCAGAAATCCATAATGACAAGTGTGAAAAATGTTATTTCACCTGTTAAGATACTCAGGCACTTATTTTCCCTTATTATGATGCTAATCATTTGATATAGACAACTATTTGGTTCATGAGTTAATATCTTAGCCTATTGGCTCAAATGGTAGAGCAATGTGCTTATTCACATGGATGTGGGTTCAAATCCCTCATAGACTACATGAGGGATTTGAAACCTGCAAGTGTAAACTCATGAACCTGCAATATAAAATTCATGAAACTGATAAACTGATAAACTTACAAGATAAAATTCATGAACATGCAAAAAAAAATGAACCTGCGAGAAAAAACTCTTGAACATATAAGTGTAAACGCATAAACCTGCAAAGAGTAAACTCATAAACCTGCATTATAAAATTCATGAACTTGGTAAACTGCAAGAGTAAACTCATGAACACGCATGATAAATTTATGGACCTGCAAAAAATGTTATGAACCTACAAGAATAAATTCATGAACCTATAAGAGTTTACTCATGAATCTACAAGAGAAAACTCATGAACCTGCAAAATATCATTATATTTTCACAAGCATGATAGTTCATTTTCACAACCTGAAAGATATTGTTAAATTGCACATTTCTCATGATGTGAGAATAAAAGAGAAGGGAACCAATCCAGTATTATCCAACATTGAACACATTAAATGAACTAGTTTTTCTTTATCTATTGGACTAATTCCACATAATCTCTATTGTCAATGCAATGATTCTAGACCAGTGATTTCGCTTCAAAACAGTAACTCTAGGAGGCCTGTATTTCGCTCCCAATGTTGATCGCAGCTGCTCTTCCCATACTTGTGCACCCATCCCGACCCATTATCGTCCCATGTCCGCTTCCACTGCTCTCCGTGCTTTCCGTGCCACCATGTCTCCCCTTGCTTGACGTCGTGACTCTCCTTATCAAAGTGTTCATCCCATTTGTCTCCCCACCTCGACCACCTCATCTCCTTCAAAGCACTCAGCCCACTTGTATGTGTACTTCTCGTTGCCTCCAACCCCATCGTACTTCTCGCCCCACCTACCACATAATTCATCAATTGAGATCGCAAGCAGTCCATTTTTTATCATGTATACATAATTATTATACCTTTCATTCCACACGTGAGCATGACCGTGTTCAACTTCTGTATTTGGGTCAATCCTGCACCATTTGTGAGCCCATGGCGAATAAGCAAGGATACTTTCAAAGCACCTAGGCATGTAGAATAAGTTTGCAGCAAAACACTCTAATAGGAGAAAACAAGTACAGGAGAGGAAACCATTGAATTTGGGTTAGATTTCAGTATTTCACCCATCCCAAGTATACTTCCTTATTGAGAAGATGTAAGAACTCTGCTGTAACCTACTAACATTACATGTTATTTCACTGAAAAGTCTGATATTCTCATCAGATTTTGAACGTAACATCCATTGGAAAATATTTAGCAAAACTGTAATAGTACGAGACTACAAGCCCCAATAAAAGTGCAAAGCACATTATCGAAGCCAGGAAATTACAATGAACTAAACTCTTTAATAAAGTTTAAGTAGGGAACCCTGCCTTAGGATCTAGATCATGAGGAAAATTTAATAGGTTCAAAATGCAAAGATGACCAATTGGCCATAGCAAGAAAATATCATTAAAGACCACTTCAGTTTTTGCAATGCATATGAGCAAATACACTTCATGCCAATAAACCTAAATACATAAAACTCGCAAATAAAACAGCTAATCAGAGTGAAATTAACATTGACGGCAAACAGAGACATTATAGTAGCAATAGAACACCAGAACCTAATTCAAATCAATTTCCTAATTTACCAAATAATTGGAAGATTGAGACAAAAGGGGAAGGCGATTTTCAATGATAAGAAAAACCAAGTATATGAGCACTCACCGTCTTCGCCTGAAGGACAAGAGAGGACTATGTCCTGTAGAAGTACACAAAATGAGCAAAACAAAATGGTGTAGGATTGACCTAGTTTTTCATTAAAAGGACAAATTTGAAAACCTAAATTCCAAATAGAACTAAAGGATAGGGAGAATCACTCTTGAATCGATGGTGTAGACTATTGTAGGGACGAAAGGCCAACATCAACAACAAAGAGATGGTGTTACCTTGAATCCAATGGTGTTCGGGGTTTGCTTTCTGGGGTCGGAGTCGTCGTTGTTCCCGCCATGGCGAGAGTTGTTGCAAGCGTCTCCAATAGTCCGAGCGGCAGAGATGGCTAATGGAGAAGGTGCAGAAGGGAGGGATTGGACTCAATGATCAATTTCCAATAGTAAATCAAAGGGAAATCGAAACAAAAGAAAAGATTCAAGCAATAATTTTCATGACGATTTTGGAACTCCTTTCGCCAGAGGGGTTGCTGGAGCTGGAAGAAGAAAGGTAAAAGGCAAATGACCCTTATGCCCCTCCGTGTCCTCTTTTGCTTAAAATCATCGCGCGATTTTGGACCGTTGGATAAAAATAGCTGAACGGTGGGGATTTGTGCGCTCTGCTTATTATAAAAGCCACGCTCATTTGATCCCTCTCCTTATTTCTTAATATTTACATTGAATATTCGGTTTTTTTGCCTGGTACCCCTGAGGTAAGGCGAAATTCGCGAGGTGCCCCAAAGTCTTACCTATTTCGCGCAGTACCCTCGAGTTTTTTTTTCGCCAAATGCCCATCTAATGATTTTTTAATTAAAAACCCAAAACAAAGACTAAAAAAATGAGAAAAAAGCAAAAAACAAACCCCAAAAATCATCTCTCTACCTAGCCCTACCCGCCCTTCAGTGAATACTCAACACCAGATCTCCTCGCCACTGGCAACAACAATTACTATCGTCGGTCACCAATGCTTCTCCCTCCTATGTAAATTATGCAAATCAACCCTGATCCATTTGTAAATTATGCAAATTAAACTCGATGCTTCTATCTCCTCCCTCCTCTGGTTGCCTCTGGTCTAGGAGGCATCACCGGCAACGCCCATCGTTGGCCGCCCATCCACCGTGTTGACGTTCTCCCCATATTGGCGTCTTCTCCATCATCGCAAAGGTCTCCCTTCTCACACGATGTTTTAATTAGAGGGCTAAACTACAAAATCCCCAAATTTTTGAAACAATCCCTAACTTGTAGGATCATGAATTTTGAGTCTAATTGAAATGTTAACCGGAAATTTTCTGATATTGTTGGCGAGAATTGGCGGAAGATTATGTCAACCATCGTTGTCGATCATTTGGTCTGATTCGGTCTTCAAATCGGGGAAGAAGGAGATGAAAGCATGAGGAAGAGAAAGGCTTTAGGACTAAGAGAATTGACCAGCTAGCTGGAAGGCGGCTTTCTATGAGGAGGCTATGTCGGAGACGAGATCGTCGGAGGGGGGCCAGTGGCATCACTAGAAAGGATCTACGTATAGAGAAGAGATGGGGGCCGGGGAGACTAAACACACATTATCAACAAAAAATGTATTGGATTGGCTAGTAATTGCTGTTGGTTTTTTTTTTTGAATTTATTTTTGCTTTTTTTCTTTTTTTTGGGTTTTTCAATTAAAAAATTAATAAATGGGCATTTGGCGAAAAAAAAAACTTGGGGGTACCGAGCAAAATAGGTAAAACTTTGGGACACCTCGCGAATTTCGCCTTACTTCAAGGATATACGAGACGAAAAAACCGTTGAATATTTAAAAGCCTTTACCTAAGCATGTTTGGCCATTGATGTAGATATGAGAATGCAAAGGAGCTGGGTGCATCATTTTCTCTTTCGTTCATTACTCTCTTACCCCAAGTCACCTAAATCACCTATAGTATGACCATGCCAATATTAATCATTATCTTAGTTAGATAGCAATAATTAGGCTGAATAGTTACATATGGTCATCTAAGCTAAAATAGAACATATAAAACCAGACCAAATCAACAAAAATAAAGAAGAAATTAATGATCATCATAGCAAATTAAGAAGAATTAGAGCAGGCGATACGAAATCAACAAGCAAAAGAAAGAAATCCACACGCAAAATTTAATGAAAGAAAGGTCGAAATCACACAAAAAAACATAGGGTTAGCATGCATAAATCACAAAAGAAATCACCACAATAGAAGAGAAGGCAAGAGAAAGAGAACCACCGGTGTTCAGATCTGGCAAGGCAAGGAGGATTGTTGAATCTCTTATGAGCACAACGAGGCCTAACGAGGGTCGGCGGGACGCGGTGAGGCCTGAACTAGGTGTGGTTGGAAGTTGAGAGCTCCGAGCGAGGAACGGCTGGGCAAAACGAGGTTCGAGAAAGCATTTGCTGGGTACGGCGAGGTTGGAACGAGCATCTACTGGGCACGGCAAGGTCCGAATGAGCAACGACTGGTACGGCGAGGTTGGAACGAGAAGCGGTTGGGCACGGAGAGGCTAAGCGTGTAACGACGGGAGACTTGAGACCAGGAAGAGCGGTGACTGGGCTTGTAAGATCGGAACGAGAAGCGGCTTGGCACGGAGAGACTGGGTGAGTAGTGGCGGGGGATGTGAGGCGGCGAGTCAGAGTGAATGAGATATGTCTTTTGTACTAAAAGAAAAAGTAAAAATAAAAGCGGGAGATAATTTTTAGTTCCCCTCCAAATTGTAAGAGTAAAGAAGAAGAAAAAAGGCTAAGACTTTCCTCTTATAGCAGAAAAAATGATGGATATGAAATTTTTATAGTCCGTAAAAAAATCGTATTCCCACTTAAAATACTATTGACTAGTATAAATTAGTCGGGTGTAATGGTTCAAATTTCGTTGGTTGATTCAAATATTTTGAGCTTAATGACCTCTTCAACAAGGTTGGAATTACATATATATGACATTATAATTACCCTCGTAAAACAGTAAAGAAGAATAACATCTAGAGTTCAATAAAAAAAGTTTTCATAACATCTAGAGTACAATCACCCCCCTTCGAAGTCATCTTCATCTAATTCAAACAGAGATATCAATTGATACAACATCGAACTTACCAAACAAGTAACAAATAATGAAATTAAGAAAGCAATGTTTGTTATTGGTCATGACGAATCACCTGGTCCAGATGGCACGACAGCTGAATTTAATCAAAAATACTGAAATATTATAGGACCCTCTGCTACACAAGTAGTTAAAAGTTTCTTCCTTTCTGGGAAAATACTTAGACAAATCAATTATACTTTCATTTCACTTATCCTGAAATGTGGCAATCCCAACTCAACGAATCATTACATGCCAATCAGTCTTTGCTCAACAATTTATAAAGAAATCTCAAAAATATTAACAGAACAATATAGAAGAACTATGGAAAAGCTTATTCACCTGCTCTAGGGTGCGTTTGTTGAAAAACGAGCTATACAAGACAACATTATTATTGCACATGAAATATTCCAGTCTTTTAAATCACGAAAAGGTGTTGAAGAATATATTGTACTCAAACTAGACATGGAAAAAATATATGACTAGATTGAATGGAAATTTATCCTTGACATCTTCCAGAAATTTGGTTTTAGCATAGTTTTCATCAATTGGATTAAGGAATGTATTACAACAGTCTTTTTTCATGTCCTTATCAATAACGAGCCAACATAAATTTTTCGCCTTGAAAGAGGACTTAGACAAGACGACCCACTCTCACCGTTCCTTTTCATTCTTGGATCCGAAATACTGGTTAGAAAGTTACAACAAACATCAGATTGAATTAGAAAACCTCTGGATTTCCAGCTTTCTAGACATGGAACTAGAATCTCATTCCTAGCCTTTGTTGATGACATCATGATCTTCTCGAAAGTTAACCAACAAAAATGTAAGGAAATTAAAGAAATCGTTGTTGACTAATGTAAAGTTTCTATACAAAAGGTTAACTTCCAGAAATCGGCTATTCAAGTTACGAAAAAAGTACCAAATGCAAACAAACTACAACTACAAGGAATATTAACCATAAAAACATTACTTCTCTTCAAAATTACCTGGGTTGTCCTATCCTTAATGGTAAGGTTAGTTCTGCCACTTTTGCAAGCATCATTATCAGTTCAAAAAATCAATTCACTAAGTGCAAGGCTAACTCACTATCCCAGGCCGGTGGAGCAACTCTAATCAAATCAAACCTTGCCTCAAGACCAATTTTTCTAATGCAAACCTTCATGTTTCCAACATGTGCACAGAATGAATTGGACAAAATAAACCGATCTTTCTTTTTGAATAAAGACTCGACATTTAAACCACTGTTTGGATGAGACAAAATTTGTCAACTGCAAAATTTAGGAGGTCTGGGAATACGTAGAACTAAGGACATGAATTTTGAATTACAATTCAAACTCATGTGGAAAAGTTTAGCAGAACTTGACAATTATTAGGTCAAAATAATCTCTGAAAAATATTTAAAGAATCATCACATTCTGGAATATACAAAAACTAAAAATTGCTCATGAGAATGGTCAAGAATGATGGAAATTCGACAAGAACTAAAAAAAGGAATTATTTGGCATGTAGGAGATGGGAAAACTATAAATTTCTGGAATGATAAATGGGTTTTCAAAGAACCTCTGTGTTATATGATTACTATCCCAACTCACATTAGACACGACACAAAAGTTGTAGAATACATGACCAAAAATAAACAATGGGATACGAATTAGAAGAAATTCTACCACCAGAAATGGTTGCGGTTATTTCCTCGACAATAATACCTTTCAACAATATTAGGGATCATATGTATTGGGAACCTAGCCATAATGGTTGATTCTCAACAAAATCGGTAATGGAATTGGTTGTCAAGAATAAACGCTACACTACTTGTGACTGCTCCTGGATCTGAAAATTGGACACATACCCAAAAGTAATTTTTTTATGAAAGATCATTAAAAATGGACTTCCATACAAAACAAGACTCGTGGAAAAAGGAATTGCATTGCCTACAGGTTGTATTTCCTGTAATCACCAAACTGAAGATTTAAACCACTTATTGTTCCAATGCCAACATACTTTACAAACATTAAAAAAATACATCTACAAGTAGTTTATTTGCAACCACGGCCCTCGGTAACAGAAAAATTGAGGACATTATGGATGATATAAGGAATAAACTTAATTCAAACCAATTCATAGAACTTATTACCACTTGGTGGAGGATTTAGTATCAAAGAAATCAAAAACATTCTCAGATTCAAATGATGCGAGAGAGAACATTAAATATGTGATCTTATTTACTTATAACTTGATTTCAAACTAGAAAAAAACACAAAATTGGAACCCAAAATGCTCAAACAGTAATTCAAATATTCAAAAGAAGAAAACTAATGTGATGAAAACAAGGAATCTTAGGTGGAAAAAATCACCAAACAAGTTTATAAAAATCAAGTTTGATGGATAGACTAAAGCTAATAGAGACTCAAATTATGGTTTCATTTTTAGAAACGATAAAGGTGAACCTATTTTGATTTCTGGACAAAATGTGGAATTACTACGGCCCTGAAAACTGAAGCTCTTGCGCTTTGAAATGCAGTTCTAAAATCAATTGAATTTGGAATCCAGAAAATAGAAATTGAAAGTGATAATTTGACAATTGTAAGCGTCATAAATCAAATTTGGCATTTTTCATGGGATATTGAAATGATCATCTCTGATATCCAATGTCTGTTATAATAATTTGTGACAGTGTGGATTTTCGATGTCTTTCGTGAAGTCAATGTGGTGGTTGATGTTATTGCAAATCTCTGCCATCGACATACCTTGGAGGAAATCATGACAAATTTAGAACTATTAGTTCTCATCCGAAAGGATACTATAGGTTGGTTTTCAAGCAGATCTTGATTCAGTCTAATTTTTACCCTATCAAAAAAAAGATTTTTAGGCTAGTGTGAACTTTGTCAAGCTATTATGTAGTTTTCCAGGTCATATATCTCATATATTCTAAGCCACAATGCAATTCTTCAATAAACCTAATCAAACATCATAACTCCCACATTCCTCAAACATTAAACACAACAAGGATAATTACCTCTTCAACAAGGTTGCATTCTCATATACTTGACATTACAATCACCCTCATAAAGCAGTAAAGAAGAGTAACATCTATACTTCAAAAAAAAACAAGCTAGTATAAACTGTGTTAGACTCTTATGTAGTTTTTCAAGTCATATATCTCATATAGTGTAAGCCACAATGCAATTCTTCAACAGAGCCTAATCAAACATCATAACTCACACATTCCTCCTAGATTAAACACAACAAGGAGAATTCCCTCTTCAATAAGGTTGCATTCATAGTTACATGACATTACAATCACCCCTATAAAGCAATAAAGAAGAGTAACATCTAGAATAAAAAAATGTTTTTCAGGCTAGTATGAACTGTGTTAGGCTATTATGTAGTTTTTCAAGTCATATATCTCGTATAGTCTAAGCTACAATGCATTTTTTCAACAAAGCCTAATCAAACATCATAACTCACACATTCCTCGTACATTAAACACAACAAGGAGAAATACGTCTTCAACAAGGTTGCATTAATCACACATACATGACATTACAATCACCCCTATAATACAGTAACGAAGAGTAACATCTAGAATTTAAAAAAAAAAACATTTTTCAGGCTAGTATGAACGGTGTTAGGCTAGTATGAACGGTGTTAGGCTATTATGTAGTTTTTCGGGTCATATGTCTCATATCTTCTACGCCACAATGCAATTCTTTAACAAAGCCTAATTAAACATCATAACTCACACATTCCTCATACAATAAACACAACAAGGAGAATTACCTCTTTAACAAGGTTGCATTCACACATACATGACATTACAATCACCCTCATAAAAAAGTGAAGAAGACTAACATCTAAAATAAAATAAAAACGTTTTTCAAGCTAGTATGAGCTGTGTCAGGCTATTATGTAGTTTTTCAGGTCATTTATCTCATATAGTCTAGGCCATAATGCAATTATTCAACAAAGCCTAATCAAACATCATAACTCACACATTCTTCATACAATTAACACAACAAGGAGAATTACCTCTTCAAATAAAATTTCATATATCTCATATAGTCTAAGTCACGATGCAATTCTTCAACAGAGCCTAATCAAACATCATAACTGATACTTGACAAACTCTCTCGGCTCGATTGATGTTTGGTCCCGTCTTAGAGACAATATTTGCATTCCTTTGCTTGATTGCAACGAACACAAAAGCTAAAAAAACGCACACAAACTCAATTCAAAACCCAATCAATGATACAATAACTCAAAGCAAGAACGATAATAATGGTTTGGATGGAAACTACACAAGCACCTAGCCAGATGCTTGTGTCTTCCAATTTCCTCCTAAAGAAGAAAAGAGTGCACTTAAATAAGACTATGGTTCCAAATGCATAGAAAATAAACTAACATAATTTCCTAAAAAAATAAATACATTCAAAAATGCATTAAAATTATCCAAATTGAACTCAGACGAATTTCTCGGAAAAACACCGAACCACACGGCCATGCATAGGAGTGCACAGGCCATGCACAATCTGTGCACCTTAACTGATCAATGTGCACGGTCCATGTAGTGTAGTGCATGGCCGATGCATAGTTCGTGCACTATTCCTAAAAGTCAGATATCGGCATTTTTTATCATCTTTCCGATGGAATTTCGACTCGACGTAAACTAGAGAGTTGTATATGTTCAAGTCAGATTTCCAACGGTTCTTGAAAGAGCTTTAGATCAATTTTGTAGCCAAAGTTATGACCGTTTTACCGAGCATTGTCCAGGTTTCGACGAGATTTTCAACTCCCCGAAACTTCTTTGCCTTGAGCCTCTTTCTTGGTGGACTTGGTCTTCTTCCTAAGAGGTTTTCAAGTCGTTCCTCATCAATTCCATCCTTGAGGGCGCGTTGACGACGACGACAACACTTGAGCGATGCGAATGAGTCTCTCATGGGCGCCATTGGGGCCGTCTTATTGGCCTTTGAACCCTCCCTCCTATGAATAACTCACACATGCCTCATACATTAAACAGAACAATGAGAATTACCTCTTCAACAAGGTTGCATTCATAGATACATGACATTACAATCACTCTCATAAAGCAGTAAAGAAGAGTAACATCTAGACATCAATAGAAAGATTTTCAGGCTAGTATGACCTATGTCAGGCTATAATGTAGTTTTTCAGGTCATATATTTCATATAGTCTAAGCCACAATGCAATTCTTCAACAAAGCATATTCAAACATCATATTTCACACATTCCTCATACATTAAACACAACTAGGAGAATTACATCTTCAATAAGGTTACATTCATAGATACATGACATCACAATCACCCTCATAAAGCTAAAGAAGAGTAACATCTAGACTTCAATAATAATAAAAATCAGGCTAGTATGAATTGTGTCAAGCTATTATGTAGTTTTTCAGGTCCTATATCTCATATAGTCTAAGCCACAATGTGATTCTTCAATAGAGCCTAATTATCATAACTCACACATTTCTCATACATTAAACACAACAAGGAGAATTAGTTGTTCAACAAGGTTCTATTCACATATACATGACATTACAATCACCTCGATAAAGTAGTAAAGAAGAGTAACATCTAGACTTAAAAAAAAAAATCAGTATAGTATGAATTGTGTCAGGTTATTAGGTAGTTTTTTCAGGTTATATATCTCATATAGTCTAAGCCACAATTCAATTAATCAACAAAGCCTAATCAAACATCATAACTCACACATTCCTCATACATTAAACACAACAAGAAGAATTATCTCTTTAACAAGGTTGCATTTTCATATACATGACATTACAATCACCCTTATAAAGCAATAAAGAAGAGTAACAACTAGACCTAAAAAAAAAAATCAGGCTAGTATGAATTTTTTTCAAGCTATTATGAAGTTTTTTCAGATCACATAAGTCATATAGTCTAAGACACAATGCATTCACATATACATGATATTTTACTCACACACATAAAACACTAATTATCTACATTTGAAAATTTTGTTTATAGACGGCCATTAAGAAAGTTTTCTGGTTGTCATGAAGTTTTTCATATCATACATCTCATACAGTGTAAGTCATAATGCAATTCTTCAATAGCGCCTTATCAAACATAAAAACTCTCATATTCCTCATACATTCAACACAACATGCCAAATTACCTCTTCAACATGGTTGCATTCACATATACATGACTACACATTTATTTTAAAGGGTGATTCATCCTCTATTTTTCTGTAAAGATGATGCATCCTCTATTTTTCATTACAAGCATGAGCATGCAACAACATTTCTACACTAAATTTAACAAAAAAATCATAAACCTAGCATGCATTGCAACAACATTTTGTCCAGTGTCTCCACTAAAGAAGATGACTTTGAAGATAAACTAACCTCGCCAAGTGCTTTGGAAGACCTTTGGGAGGTGGATTCTTCTGCCACCGCGTCATTTTTGCCTCTTTCTTCTCCTTCATCGGCACCACTAGACCGAGTTCTTCTATGTCTTCGTTAGCCCATTATTTCTTTAGATTTTTGGAGACCTTCATCGTTTCCGCTTACCCATACCACGAACCCTATTATGCATGTCCAGTCGAAGACTTCGCTCCTCTAGTTTTTGACATCTCAGAGATTGGGAGGGGATTTAGGGTTTTTTTTTTATTTGCTTCTTCTTCCTAAATCTTTGAAATTGATTACAAATATTTGATGGAAGCGCTTGCAATTTCAAATTCACCTAAGTTGTTCTTGTTCTAGGTTCGTGAAAACGCAAAAGTAATAAAGATTTGGGGAAGAAGAAGAAGCGACAACGGAATTTTCTTTTTGATGGAAGTTTTGATTACGGAGGAGTTAATGACACAACAAAAGAAGTTTTGTTTTTGTAATTGTCAGAAGTAACTTCCTTTAATGTGTTACCAACAAAATAAAAAGTTGTAATAAAAAAGTTATTTTACCTTTTCTTATTTTCACCTATCCGTTAAAATGAGGCATTTTTGCATCAAAATTAGGCATTATTGCAAAAAACTTGGGTATATAGTGCTATTGTTTTAAAACCTAGGCATTAGTACAAACTCAATTATGATTTTGGGCATTTATTGCTAATTTGCCATTTATTTATTCAGTATGATGCACTATGCCAAAAATAATTAAGAAAATCAACATTACTGTACTTAATTTAACTTATAAAGCAATTAGTTTCTAAGACAATGATTACGAATATACATCCTAGAGCGACATATTGTGTACATTGTGAAGACATGATAAGTATCGCTAAGTAGAGGATGAGGAGGAGAGTAGAATTGTAAAATTTCTATAATGTTGTTGGTGATGGATGAAGTTGTGAGACATCGATCTGATACTCTCACGGCTTGTAAGACCCGGAATATGTTATGGGACTTCATTGAGGCAAAACCTTCTACCTAAACATAGGTTGCTTTGTAACTCAATTTTAATAGTGCAAACGCTTTACAATTGATAGAGGATGGTGGGTAATTTATTTATTCAATATGATGCACTATACCTAACATAAGTAAGAAAACCAACATTACTTCATTTCAGTTAACTTCTAAAACTATTGGTTTGTAAGGCAATGATTATAAATATACCTCCTACATCGACATTTCGTGTATAATGTTGGGATAGTATATGTGTACAAAAGTACATGACTATAAGGAGAGTGTAATTGTTATTGAAGGTTATATGGCAATGTAACAAGACTAAAATGCTCATCCTTAATGTATAGCTTGAGCAACACGTGTGTACAGTGCACTTTACATGTGTAGTTTTCTTGTCCCTCAAAATACCTAACCTAAGAGTAATTGGCTCATCCTGCACTTAAAACTCATCCTGACATTTGAGATCTAGGTAAGGTTGATAAATAATACCTATAACAACATTATCAACTTTCTCATAATAACTGAGCGTCATCTCGTCTTGGTAATGTTGACAAATCATACCTATAATAACATTATCAACTATGTTTTTATGATGGAAATATGATGTGTTATTGCATCTAACGGGCTATTAAGACACACCTGAAGGTGCAAGCTATTAAGTTACATTTGGCAATCATGTTAACCTAGATTAGACTTGTTTGCCAACCCCGAAACGTCTCTTATTTAGCATTTAAATGTACTTGACCATGTGAACCCCACATTTGCCTTGCGACCTCTTCAACAAGGTTGCATAGACAGATACATGACATTACAATCACCCTCATAAAGCAGTAAAGAAGACTAACATCTAGAGTTCAATAAAAAAAATCAAGCTAGTATGAACTTTGTCAGGCTATTATGTAGTTTTTCAAGTCATATATCTCATATAGTCTAAGCCACAATGCAATTCTGCAACAGAGCCTAATCAAACATCATAACTCACACATTCATCATACATTAAACACAACAAGGAGAATTACCTCTTCAACTAGGTTGTATTCATAGATACATGACATTACAATCACTCTCATAAAGCAGTAAAGAAGAGTAACATCTAGACATCAATAGAAAGATTTTCAGGCTAGTATGACCTCTGTCAGGCTATTATGTAGTTTTTCAGGTCATATATCTCATATAGTCTAAGCCACAATGCAATTATTCAACAAAGCCTAATCAAACATAATAACTCACACATTTATCATACATTAAACACATCAAGGAGAATTACCTATTCGTCCTCTTCTAGGAAGAAAATGTTGGGGGAGCTTCTTTGATTGTCTTCTAATGTCGAGGGGTGTCGGGGGCAAATGAGGGGAAAAACTTGAGGTAGAGGGATAAGTATAAGAAAGCATTACCATCGACCTTTTTGCCATTTTTTAGCAAAGAAAATCATGAGAAAGAATAAGAAAGAGGCATGGAGCATGAACAACCGAACGAGCAGGACGATACTTATTTCTGGGGAAAAAGTGGGAGAAAGCAGGTGACGCAAAAAAGACATTTGAAAGGGGCGAAGCTAACCGACCTCTAGGGTCTGTTCGGTAAAATGATGTTGATACTTATGTTGATGCTCATACTTATGTTAATACTGATGATGAATTATGTACTTAATCTGATGATGAAATTATGTACTTATTTTATCTATGTATGTTCGATAAACAATACTTATCAATACTCAAAAAATATTTTTTTACCAAAAAGTCCTTTTAAAATTTTGGGTTAATGAGCACGTGGCGATGTAGATCCTCTCACCACTGACTACACGTGATGTGCACGTGAGGCTGAAGAAATTTTTGTTTCATCTTCATTCTCTCACACACCCGAAGAGCAAGCTCCCACAACAACCCAAGATTTGGTTCTTAGCGGTGACCCCGAAAAAATTACGGTTTTTGGCGCAACACAAAAGTAATTGAAGATATCATTCACATTGTATATAGGTGAAAAATGATGTTAGAGTTTGTATCCAACAATTCAAGTTATGGCTTCGTTTGAGCTTATCCTAGCTGAAACTGAAGCTGGGGATGATTTTGAAGCTAAAGATGATTTGGCGCTGAAATGTGTAGCTGAATCTGAAGATGATTTAGTAACTGATATTTTAAAATAAGCTTGTTATGTGTTCGGTAAGGTGAAGCTTATTTTTTACAAGCGGATGGTAAAATAAAATTAATGGGTTATGTTGTTTAATGGGTTCTACATACAAGCCTACGACAAGGATGTGATTCTACCTTTCCAGTTTCTAGCCAAAATAAAGGCAAAACAACTAGTCAAGAACATAAAAGAAGATTATATGTGATTGTATAAATAAGTGTTCGTTTGCACAGTAAATGATATTTTCATGTACAATTTGCACATTTGGAACAACTAAGAGAAAGGGAACTTGCAACTTAAAACTTATAAATGCAAGATAAAGAATAAATTACAACAACACTCAAGCAGTTTGTGAAGAGCTTGGGGTTTAGAGAAGAAGGGTGAGTGTTCTGCAGGGTGATTAGTATGGTGATGCGTTCCTGCTTGTGAATGCCGGATCGATGATCTTGGTGGGAAGTCGCGCGGGTTGCTTCTGTGGTTGGATGAGTGGAGCGTGGTGTTTAGGGCATCACGTGAGTGGGAGAACGCAATGTTGATGGTGGCTCGAGAGATGAGCGAAGCCGTAGCATCGGCAGTGGAGGGGATAGACTCGAAAAGATCGAGTGAGTGGCCGTAGCGTCGGCAGCGGAGTTGGATAAACTCGATGGGGATCGAGTGGAGGCCGTAGCGTCGGCAGCGGAGGAATGGGGATGCGAAGTAAGAGTTTGAGGTGACGCCGATCTAAGAGATTGGAGGCAAAATCTCTCGACAAATAGTCTTAGATTAAAATGAAGTGTAACCTAGTACAGAAGGTCGAGATGACCTTTTATAGGACATAGCGGGACTCGGATGGGCCGAGTCTCGCTTAATGGGCTACCCCACGCGACACGCGTGGAACACACGCCCCAAAAGAAAGAACTAAAATAATAATGTTCAGAAATTGCAAAACAATTCAAAAGATCGCGTTCAATTGATGGTTGAGAGGAGATTGACAGAGAACGCGTTCTCTGGACTTGGTTGAAGGCGCTTGAGGGAGAACGCGGTCTCTTGCGTTCCTTGTCTAGCGACGACGCGTACAACCAATGATTGTGTCGCATTGGCGATGGCTTTGGCGCGCGATCTTGTTATTGGCCCTTCTGAGAGAATGCTCATAGCTTCCTCTTCCTCTGTGACAGTCATGGTGGGTAGGAGTGCATCACCCTCCTCCACTTGGTTGTAAAGCATCCCCGCTTTACCATCATCGAATTTGGGCTCCACATATGGTTCCAGGTCGGCGACGTTGAAGGTCGCGTGGACACCATAGTCTGGTGGGAGCTCGATCTCGTATGCGTTGTCTCCAATGGCCTTCACAACACGGAAAGGGCAATCACCGCGTTGGGCCAGCTTGGATTTGCGCTTAGCTGGAAAACGGCCTTTGCGAAGATGCACCCATACCAAGTCCCCGGGGGCAAATATAACGCGGCGGCGTCTACGGTTGTGATGTGTGGCATATTGATTAGCGCGGCGTTCCAGTTGCTCCCGCGTTCTTTGATGCAGTTTCTTGATCATCGCGGCGCGGTTGGCCGCGCTAGGATGCTCATTGTCCTTCATAGGCCGCGGCAGCATGTCTAGCGGAGTCATTGGGTTTCTTCCATAGACCACCTCGAATGGGGTGAGCTTTGTCGCGGAGTGCATGGACCTGTTGTAAGAAAACTCAACAATTGCAAGTAAGTCTTCCCAATGCTTTGGTTTTGGATTTGAGAATGGTCCTAAGGAGGGCTCCTAGGGTTCGATTGGTCACCTCAGTTTGGCCATCTGTTTGTGGGTGGTAGCTAGTTGAAAACAAAAGTTTGGTACCCAACTTCCCCCAAAGTGTTCTCCAAAAAAAGCCGACGAATTTTGTATCGCGATCACTCACGACAGACCTAGGTATCCCATGTAAACGGACCACGTTGTCAAAGAACAACGCGGCGATTTCACTAGCAGTGTATGTGGTCTTACACGCGATGAAATGGGCCATTTTTGAAAACTTGTCCACAACTACAAAGATGGAATCTTTACACTTACGAGAGAGAGGCAAACCTGTGATGAAGTCTATGGACAAATCTTCCCAAGGGCCTAATGGGATGGGCAATGGCGTGTAGAGACCATAGGGATGGGAACTAGATTTTGCGCGTTGACACGTGACACAACTTGTGCAATATCGCGTCACATGAGTGGTCATTCGCAGCCAAAAGAAATGCTCGCGAAGAGCAGCTAGAGTCTTGGTAACCCCAAAATGACCGCGTCCTTCATGGGCTTCTTGGATGAGGAGTTTCCTAATGGGTGAGCTAGGAATGTATAGGCGCCCGGCTTTGTAAAGATACCCCTCATGAAAGAATACGTCTCAAACTCGTGGTCCCTAAGGCAGTGTTCTACAATTGGCTTAAAGAATGGATCAATCAAATATAGATCTTTAATCAACGCGAAGCCAAGGAGTTTAGATTGAAGATGAGTAAGGAGAACATACCTGCGAGAAAGGGCGTCGGCGACCACATTCTCCTTACCTTTTTTATGCACACCGACATAGGGAAACGTCTCCATGAATTCTACCCAACGAGCATGGCGGCGGCTTAGGTGGGCTTGACTCTTCAGATAGCTGATGGCCGCGTGGTCTGAGTGGATCACGAACTCGCGTGGCCAGAGATAGTGTTGCCATGTCTTGAGTATGCGGACAAGAGCGTAGAGCTCCTTGTCGTAGGTGGGGTAATTCAAAGTTGCCCTTGTGAGCTTCTCGCTGAAGAACGCGATGGGCAAAGCTTCCATGATGGGGCTCTCTAGGTTGCAACGCGTGGGCACTAAAAGGAAACAGGGTGCCTTGCCGCTTAAGGTAGCAGTGAGGTCGCTTGGGCGGGCAAGAAGCAATATGTGCTCACATTTTCCCTATAACGCGTCCGGTGCACCATCATGTCTATGTGTTCTCTCATTGGGCTCTTTGTTATTGCAAACTCCTTTGTGCCCTTGGGGAGAGCGCGTTCTTCTACTACTTGGGTCTGGGGTGCTGGTAGGAGTCCCCTGGTCTGGTTTGACACGCGTCTGATTTGACGCGGTCTTGGCTCCTTCCAAAGCCTTCTGTCGATCACGCTCAACCTGGTCCTGTAAAATCTCATGATGAGACATAGGTAAGAGCGTGACGCGTTTCCCGTGGTAAGTAAACACATAAGTATTTAAATATCCATTGTGAAGAACGCGCATGTCGAATTGCCATGGGCGCCCCAACAAAAGATGTGTGGCGTCCATTGCAATGACATCACAAAGGACTGAATCTGAATACTGACCAATGGAGAAAGAAATAAGACATTGACGAGTTACAGTGTTACCAAAACTCGATGAAATCCATTGTAGCCCATATGGTTGTGGGTGAGGAGTGGTTGGCTGGTTGAAATGGTTGACCACCTTTTCATTGATGATATTGCAACAGCTGCCGCCATCGATGATGACACTCAAGGACGCGGTCTTGACCAAGCAACGCATGTGGAATAGATTCTCGCGTTGGTCGACAAGGGTGGCTTCCTTGACAGTGAGGAGACATCGCGTGACAAGGCTCAGTGGTGTGCCTCCATGTAGCACGGTGGCTTCACAGGTGTAAACTTCCTCGTCATCTTTGAATCCTTCCTCGATGGTCTCAAGGGGTGTGTCCTCCTCCTCATAAGACTCATATCATGCGGCGATGCTTGAGAAGAGGACTTTCTTGTTGTTTAGGCAATCTCTCTTGTAGTGCCCTCTTCCTCCACACTTGAAACACTCCAAGTCATGCGCACGCTCTGGAGTTGGTGATGTTCCCTTTGTTGGCGTCGCGCGTGGAGCATTGATGGGTGTTGTCGCGATCTTCCCTTGTCGGCTTTGATTTGACGTGGTGGTTCCTGTGGGTGGACCGCGCACATTAGTAGAAGGGGATTGACCAGAGTTAGATTCATACCTTCTTTGACTCGAAGTTTGCCAAGAGGATTGACGGCGACGCGATTGCTGGTTGTAGATTTGCATCGCGGTGTGCGTCAAAGTGTTCAGATCCTTGATGGGCAATATCTCGAGTTGGTCACGGATGGACACATTCAAGCCACTCAGGAATTTCGTTCGCAGTGTGGATGGGGCGACACTGATGCTAGCTTTGTAGTACATGTCCTCCAACTGAGAGAAGAACTCCAAAGGTGTTTTGGAGCCTTGACGCGCCATTGCGATCTCCATTCGCATTTGATTTCTATAGTCCGCTGGCACGTACTTCTGTGTCATGACATACACGAGTTGGTGCCACTCCGTGATGGGAGCAAGGTGTCGACGAACGCGATCGTCCACGAACCTGTGGTACCAAACGCGTGCAGCACCTCTGAAATGGAGCGTTACCGCGTCAACATGCTCCTATATGGGGACGCGACAATATGGTAACGTATATTCTGTAGCCTGCACCCACTCAAGAAACACAGCGGGATCATGTTCTCCAAAGAAATGCTCAATTTTAACTTTTACCTCATGGTGGCTAGGCCTTGGTGTGTGTTGAGCAGGGTGTGGCGCATAAGCGCGTTGTGCAGCTTCCTCAGCGCGATGATGAGGACGGCGAACTTGACGCGCCAGGACATCTTTAGTGATGAAGCCCCTAGGAGGCGTGTTGTACTCAGCGCGTCCTTGCCTTCGTCTTTGAACAGGTGCATTGTTTTGGCGACGAACGTCACGCGCCATGTCCTCGTGGTGTTAGCCACGAGAGTCACGCGTGTTGTCGACCATAACGCGATGTTGTTGTCTGACTGGTTGGAGTGGAGGTGGGATCCAGTCTGCTGGCCTATCTTGGAGTTCAATGGGATCACCAAGGGGAGGGTGGAAGGTGTAACACCCCAAGCCAGAGGTGTCATAGTGCCGTAGCCCCGAAGGACTATAAGGCATTTTTTTTTTGAAAGGGAGAACCTAAAACATGTCAAAATACGCAAAAACTATCCACATGCAAAAGTTAACCACATCCAAAATCTCCATTTCAAGTTTAAACAACATTCAAACCTTGCATCAAGCTCAAAATATCAATTTATATCCAAAACAACATGTAGCTAATACAACGTTTTCAAATCCGATGCAAAAACTAAGTCTTTAACAGTGAAGACGAAACTGTGATCAAGAACCCCCTTGCTGCCGCTGGACCTGCGAAGACAGGTTGATTGGTAGACCCGATACACCAGCCAACCGCGGAAACATAAACCGAGGTTGGTTAGTCTAATGAAATACTAGCAAGAATCATCAAGCAAAAACAATTAGGACATAGTAAAGTTATCATTATACCGTCCATCTAATACCAATTAATAACACATCAAAAAGTATACCATTACTAACACATAACCTTTACTTAACCACCCTTACCCAACTCTTCAATGTGCTAAATACATTCAATCCAATCTCAATCACACAACGAGTATAAACGGGTGAGACTATCATCACCTTAGATAATCACACTGAGGAGGAACGGGTGAGACTATCATCACCCTAGATAATCATACTATCCATGGATAGACTAAAGATGGGACACTCACCATCCAATTGTGGCCTTGAACCAACGTAAGGTCACACCCTCACGTGGTCGAGTGAGGCTATCATCACCCCGGCCCAGCTATAAGGAGTCATGCCCTCCTTATAACCGAAACAAACAATCAACCAACAACCAAACAGTAACCAACACCCAACAATCAATAACCAACAATCAATCAATAACCAACAATCAATAACCAACAACCAATCAATAACCAACAACCAATCAATAACCAACAACCAATCAATAACCAACAATCAACAACAAACAACACATATAACGATCCAACATTAATCCTCATACAAGGCAACAACCAACCAGCACACATTCCACCATTTAATTCTACGACTACCAATCTAGATCAATATAACAGATAAGTATAAAAAATCAATTACTGAACATTAATAAGCGAGAATAATTATACTCAAAGATATATGTAAAGTATGAGCAAGAATCATCTTGCCTTAAACTTAATGGCAACGACCTTAGAAATTCATCAACTTTGCAAACTAATCCCGGACGAACATACGACGACAAATCGAACAATTTCTTGCATTAAATTACTCATACTATGCCACTACTTACAAACCCCCAATTCAGCCCCTAATGTACTCATACCTCCAATATTGCCAACTTCAGTAAACCCCACAATTCAACCAAATACTCCCAAAAACATATTGTGGGCTGCACAAAATTAACGCAACCAGCCAAACAGATTTTGTGGTTGCCCAAATTCTTGAAAATTCCCAGCTGAATTTGCCCAAGTCCAATTCTGTCCAAGCACCCAAATCTGCCAACACAGAAATTCAGCAACGATTTTATCTGGTGTCCCAAAATCAGATCGAGGAACCCCCAAATTACCTTGTCGTCCAACGAGCTGTCGCCGCCGGGACTGGCTCTTCGTCGCCGGGAAGATCAGCCACCAGTAGGCCTCGTAGAAGACAGCAGCAACTCGCAGCCTCAGACCGCAATAGCTCTCGGCTCGCACAGCAGCAGCCCTCGGCTCGCACAGCAGCAGCTCTCGCGAAATCTGGACTGAGGAAGGGAGGCGACGATGGCAGGTAGCAGTTGGGTTGAGCTCACCGGCGGAAATGGCACAGCAACATCTCTCTCTCTCTCTCTCTCTCTCTCTCTCTCTCTCTCTCTCTCTCTCTCTCTCTCTCTCTCTCTCTCTCTCTCTCTCTCTCTCTCTCTTGTGCGCACGCAGTGCACACCGGAAGAAGAAGGCAAGGGTTTTGACCACTTTTCTGCCTTTTGCTGAATAAATAAGACCCATATATCTACCTTTGAAGAATATATAATATAATAACTATTTTAATCTAAAGTGGGGTATTTCATTCTCCCCTCCTTATAGGAGTTTCGTCCTCGAAACTAAGATCAGAATAAGTTCGGGTATCGCTCTCTCATAACCGACTCCAGTTCCCATGTCTCTTCCATTGTACCGTTCTTAGACCATAAAACTTTCACCAAAGAAATGACCTTATTCCTTAACTTATTTTGTTCGACAGCAAGAACTTGTACGGGTGATTCTTCAAATGTTCCATCAGGTTGAAATTCTATCTCCTCAAATCTCAGAACATGGGTCGGGTGATACACGTATTTCCTCAACTATGACACATGAAACACATCATGCATTCCACTCAATTTCGGCGGTAACACTAATCTGTAAGCTACAACACCAACTCTCTTCAGAACTTCAAAGGGACCAACATAACGAGGACTCAATTTCCCTCGTTTCCCAAATCTGAACACTCCCTTAGTCGGTGAGACTTTAACAAACACGTGGTCCCCAACATTGAATTCTAAGGGTCGTCTACGAATATCTGCATACGACTTCCGTCGACTCTGAGCTGACAACAATCTCTGACGAATCACTACAATGTCGCTTTAGTCTTTTGCAAAAGTTCGGGAGCAACTAGAACGGCATCGGTCATATCGTCCCAACACAGTGGTGATCTACACCGACGACCATACAAAGCCTCATAAGGTGCCATCTGAATCGACGCATGCCAACTATTATTGTAGGTAAACTCCACCAGATGCAGATTGTCTTTCCAATTTCCTGGCCACTCCAAAGCACAAGCTCGAAGCATATCCTCCATGGTTTGGATTATTCTTTCAGACTGACCATCATTTTGAGGATGAAAGGATGTGTTGAATCTCAGTTGCGTTCCCATTGCTGCATACAAGAACTTCTAAAAATGAGACACAAATCGTCTATCTCTGTCAGACACAATAATCCTGGAAACACCATGCAATCTAACTATTTCCCTCGAGAATAATTCAGCTAACCTCTCTGGGTCCCAAGTAATCTTGATGGGTACAAAATGCGAAGATTTCATTAACCGGTCCACAATGACCCATATAGCATCACTCTCTTTTCGTGATCTAGGAAGACTAACAACAAAGTCCATTGCGATGTTCTCCCACTTCCATTCAGGGATAGGAAGCGGTTGTAGTTCTCCAGTTGGCCTCTGGTGTTCAATCTTAACTTGTTGACACGTCAAACACCTCGACACACACTCAGTAACATCCCGCTTCATGTCACTCCACCAATAACTCCATCTCAAATCCTTGTACATCTTACTGGCTCCAGAATGTACGGAATATGTTGAAGAGTGACCTTCTTTCAGAATCAACTCTCTGAGCTCCTTGTCAGCTGGCACACATAATCGATTCTAAAATCGCAATATTCCATCCTCATGAATAAGAAATTCGGGCGCCCTTCCCTGAGCAATCTCACTGCATATCTTACTCAACATTCCATCGCATTCAACTGCGTCCGTTCCTTCCCAAACCAAATTTCAATTTCGCTCCTCATTAAATCGTGATGCAGTTTCGGCTGAACTGTCAGGCAAGCAACCATATGTTTGGGAATTGACTTCCTACTCAAGGCATCTGCGACCACATTGGCCTTTCCTGGATGATAGGGTATGTCTACATCATAATCCTTAATCAGCTCTAACCACCGCCTTTGTCTCAATTTCAGTTCCTACTAAGCAAAATATACTTCAGACTCTCGTGATCGGTGAAAATTAGACAACTTAACTCGTACAAGTAATGTCACCAAATTTTAATGGCAAAGACTACAGCTGTAAGTTCAAGATCATGTGTGGGATAATTCACCTCATACGGTTTGAATTGACGAGAAGCATATACAATGACCTTCCCATTCTGCATTAGAACACAACCCAGACCTTGCTTAGAGGCATCACTATAGACGGCAAACCCTTCTGTTCCCTGCGATAAAGCTAACACTAGCGCACCAGTCAAACACTTCTTGAGTTCTTCGAAACTCTCCTGACCTCTCCCGTCCCATTCAAACTTCTTAGTCTTACGTAACAGATTGGTTAGCAGTTGGGAAATCTTATAAAATCCCTCCACTAACCGCCTGTAATAACCCGCCAGTCCGAGAAAGCTCCTAACTTCTTTAACATTCTGAGATTGTTTCCAATTTGCTACTGCTTCGGTTTTCTGTGGATCTACCATCACACCCTCGTTAGATATCACATGGCCAAGAAATTCTACCTTAGGTAACAAAAAGTCACATTTAGACAGCTTTGCAAATAGTTTATGTCGCCTCAAAACTTCGAGTACAGTTCTGAGGTGAGTCTCGTGGTCCCCCTTACTCCGAGAGTATACTAAAATGTCATCAATGAAAACCACTACAAAACGATCCAAGTACATTCTAAAACATCGGTTCATTAAGTCCTTGAAAACCTACGGGAGCATTAGTCAACCCGAAAGGCATCACCACAAATTCATAGTGACCGTACCTTGTTCTGAAGGCAGTCTTGTGAATATCCTCCTCTCGAATCCTAAGCTGATGATACCCTGATCTCAAGTCAATCTTTGAAAATACAGTAGCTCCTTGCAATTGATCCAACAAGTCATCAATACGAGGGAGCGGATACTTATTCTTGACTGTCACCTTATTCAACTCCCTATAGTCGATGCAAGGTCGAAGGGAACCATCCTTCTTTTTAACAAACAACACAGGCGCGCTCCAAGAAGATGTACTTGGCCTAACAAAGCCTCACTCAACAAACTCCTCTAACTGTTCCCTCAATTCTAGCATTTCTACTAGTGCCATCCAGTATAAAGCTCGGGAAAACGGGGCGGTTCCTGGTTCTAGTTCAATAGTGAAATCAACATCACGTCTCGGTGCTAGCCCTAGCAGTTTCTCAGGAAATACATCTGGATATTCGCGAGCGATGGGGATATCTTCTAACTTTACTTCATCCTTTCTCTCTTCTAAGGCATAACACACATAATCGGCGCAACCATGTCTTAATAGTTTTGCAGCTGTCATCGCACTAATGATTCTGCCCGATTCTCTAGGATCATGACCCTCGAACACATGCACTAAACCCTCATATGTCGTTACAGTAACTGTCTTCTTCCTGAAATCAAGAACATCACCATGGCGAGAGAATCAATCCATACCTAGAATGATATCGTAGTGCAACATATGGATAGCTATAACATCGACCATTCATTCTTGACCACCTATGATGATTGGAAAGCTTCTAAGTCCCCTAGTCCCTACTAATTTATCACCCTTAGGCAAACCGACAACAAAGGTTCACACTCCAAATCGCATACTAGTCCAAGTCTATCAACGCAATTATCAGCAATAAATGAATGTTTAGCACCTGAATCAAACAATAAATGGATCGGCTCAGACCGAATAAAAATCGTACATGTAGTCACATGCGCATTCTACTCCTCAACTCAGCCGAACCCATTGTTGTGAAATCCCACTTCTTTCGGTGTAGACTGAGTCCTCTGTTTCTTACCACCTCAAGCATCAATACTCTGATTAGAATCATCCATAGCATCCTCCCTGATCAAGCACTCATCAGTATATTGCTCAAGGGTCGTACAACTATGCCTCGCCATCAAAGGTTTTATCTCAGGATACAACCATCTATGAAAGTGCTTAATCTTGTCTTTCCCATCCTTAATAATAACAGTAGTATACGTCAACTTCCTACAGAATCATCAACTACTAGACTACCTACGTCTACCCCTTGACGATAAGCTCGAGGGCCTCGTCCTCTTCCTCGCCCACGGCCTCGACCTCAAACACATCCTGCTTCCGGGGGCATATAGAATGTAATTACTCATCAATACTAAACATCGCATATAAAACTTATCAAACACAAACTTACCTATGAGTAACAGCAAGGGTCTCTGATCACACGATTGTTTCACAATATTAGAGAATAGTCTCTTCCACGTCAAACACTTGGAAAAACATTTTTGAATGGCTCTGATACCAATTTCTGTAACACCCCAAGCCAGAGGTGTCACAGTGTCGTAGCCCCGAAGGACTATAAGGCGTTTTTATTTTTTGAGAAGGAGAACCTAAATCATGTCAAAATACGCAAAAACTATCCACATGCAAAAGTTAACCACATCCAAAATCTCCATTTCAAGTTTAAACAACATTCAAACTTTGCATCAAGCTCAGAATATCAATTTATATCCAAAACAACATGTAGCTAATACAACGTTTTCAAATCCGATGCAAAAACTAAGTCTTTAACAGTGAAGACGAAACTGTGATCAAGAACCCCCTTGCTGCCGCTGGACCTGCGAAGACAAGTTGACTGGTGGACCCGATACACCAGCCAACCGCGAAAACATAAACCGAGGTTGGTTAGTCTAATGAAAGACTAGCAAGAATCATCAAGCAAAAACAATTAGGACATAGTAAAGTTATCATTATACCGTCCATCTAATACCAATTAATAACACATCAAAAAGTATACCATTACTAACACATAACCTTTACTTAACCATCCTTACCCAACTCTTCAATGGGCTAAATACATTCAATCCAATCTCAATCACACAACGAGTATAAACAGGTGAGACTATCATCACCCTAGATAATCACACTAAGGAGGAACAGGTGAGACTATCATCACCCTAGATAATCATACTATCCATGGATAGACTAAAGATGGGACACTCACCATCCAATTGTGGTCGTGAACCAACGTAAGGTCACACCCTCACGTGGTCGGGTGAGGCTATCATCACACCGGCCCAGCTATAAGGAGTCATGCCCTCCTTATAACCGAAACAAACAATCAACCAACAACAACCAACAACCAACAATCAATAACCAACAACAACCAATCAATAACCAACAATCAACAACAAACAACACATATAACGATCCAACATTAATCCTCACACAAGGCAACAACCAACCAGCACACATTCCACCATTTAATTCTACGACTATCAATTACTGAACATTAATAAGCGAGAATAATTATACTCAAAGATATATGTAAAGTATGAGCAAGAATCATCTTACCTTAAACTTAATAGCAACGACCTTAGAAATTCACCAACTTTGCAAACTAATCCCGGACGAACCTGCGACGACAAATCGAACAATTTCTTGCGTTAAATTACTCATACTATGCCACTACTTACAAACCCCCAATTCAGCCCATAATGTATTCATACCTCCAATATTGCCAACTTCAGTAAACCCCACAATTCAACCAAATACTCCCAAAAACAGATTGTGGGCTGCACAAAATTAACGCAACCAGCCAAACAGATTTTGTGGTTGCCCAAAATTCTGAAAAATTCCCAGCTGAATTTGCCCAAGTCCAATTCTGTCCAAGCACCCAAATCTGCCAACACAGAAATTCAGCAACGATTTTATCTGGTGTCCTAAAATCAGATCGAGGAACCCCCAAATTACCTTGTCGTCCAACGAGCTGTCGCCGTCGGGACTGGCTCTTCGTCGCCGGGAAGAGAAGCCACTAGTAGGCCTCGCAGAAGACAGCAGCAACTCGCAGCCTCGGACCGCAGCAGCTCTCGGCTCGCACAGCAGCAGCTCTCGTGGAATCTGGACTGAGGAAGGGAGGCGACGATGGCAGGTAGCAGTTGGGTTGAGCTCATCGGCGGAAATGGCACAGCAACAACTCTCTCTCTCTCTCTCTCTCTCTCTCTCTCTCTCGCGTGGTGCACACCGGAAGAAGAAGGCAAGGGTTTTGACCACTTTTCTGCCTTTTGCTGAATAAATAAGACCCACATATCTACCTTTGAAGAATATATAATATAATAACTATTTTAATCTAAAGTGGGGTATTTCTGAAGGAGCCTGGATTGATGAGCCCTGCGTCCTCCATCTCCTCATCATCGAACTCATGGAAGTCATCATGGACGGTCGGCGTCGTCGATCCATAGCCATCGGAGCCATAACGCGGAGTGTGGGCGCTTTGATGGCCAAGGTTGATGTGACCCTGCCCTCCATGTCAGCTACAGAGGAGGAAGACGCCATGAGACATCCGCCTTGAGACTCCTCTACAGCTACATCTACCCGAGCTAGATTTAGGAGACTTTCTATTTCTAGTTCTTACGATTGCTAGACATTACTTTCTTAGTACTTTCTATTTATAGTATTTCTATTTTTAATAGCTGCTAGTTCTGGGTGGTTTCCATTTATGTTAAATGGGCCGCCAGAGTTAGTAACTAGAGAGTCTGGCCCATTAGGTCAACTTTCTAGTATAAATAGGGACTCTTGTCTTCCCTTTCAGTTTACGTCGAAATAGAGCTTGTTTTCCAGTCGAGTAATCTCCTGAAAACCCGGGCCCTGACGTCACAAAATTAACGCGCTTCTAGTCGAACTATTCTGGCGCGTTCATTTGGTTCCAACTATCCAGTTACTATCCGCAATCCCGCAACAAGAACTAACACTAGTTCTTGTCGCCCCACAAACCCTAATTCACGGCTGCCCCTCTCTTCTCCCTTGGGTTGCCGCCGCACCACTTCCACCACACCACTACCGCCGTGCGTCTCCACCCCCTTCCGCCGCTCGCCACCCTTGCACCCGCCGCTTCCGCTTCAGTCCACTGTGGTCCGACAGCCCCCAGTCCATCGTTCATCAATCTGGGTCCCTTCCGACGAGTTGGTTCGCCCCAATACGCATTCACTAGGTCCTTGACATCAAATCGTGGTCTTTCCATCGGACAAGGTCACATCAACTGGCATCAGAGCCTATGAATCGCGTAAGTCGTTCCAACTCTTCTTTCAATCACTTCTTCGCTTCCGTAAATCAATTCCTACATAAAAAAAAACGACGAACCTTCTGCCCAGATTTCGTCCAAATTTTTTTTCCCTTTCCGAAATTTTCTTCCATATTCCTATAGAGCTTCTCAATACGAGTCCAGGCATATAAAATTCTCCCAAAACGGACATCGTTTGACCCCTCAAAAGGCCAAAATACGAACTGTCACAAAAAAAATTACTTTCTGCACAGATCCGAACCCATTCGCACGACCTTCTGCAATTTTCTGGGTGTTTGCTTGGTTTTTGATTGTGTTTGTTGTAGATCTGCTTGCATATAGGCTTAGATAGTTCGTTTGTGACTTTGTTTGCCTTGTTGGCGCCAAAAATCTACATCTTCGCAATCTCCTTCTTCTCCCACTTGAATCCCTGCATTTTTTTTTATTTTTGTGTTGCATTTCTGTGCGTTTGCTGAACTTCTGTGCACAGATTTCTGAATTTCCTGTGCGTTTGCTGAATCTGCTATGCGTTTTGCTGCTGTCCGTTCTACGTTTTGCTGATTTTGTGCATTTCTGTGTACAATCTGTGTTGTTCGCAGATTTTTAAAAAAAAATTACAGCAGTTGTTCGCTGCTAGTCAAAAAAAATCGAGACCACAGAAGCCAAAATAAGGCAAGTGCGTCTCTACGCAGCACGAAGGGAGAACCCGGTCTTGATTCCGGCACCTTCAAATTCCATCGACGCAAGTGATTCATTTACCGTCTTCTCTATCTTTCACCATCTGGGTTGTATATCTTGGTTGACTGTGTTGTGCTTACTTATGTGCTTATATCCTTGCATATCTACTTTCGACGTTGTCTTTGCTGAGCATTGCCTTGATTTTGTTGATTGTTGTGTGAGTTGCCTTGAGCCTACTCGTAACCGCCACACGGCCAGCCAGATTAGTTACCCGAGTGATTGCTTGTTGAGTTCGGTTCTGCTTACCTATTTGTTGTTTCTCTGTTGCGGTTGTTGTTCGCTTTGATTCTGTGGTTTGCCATTTCTTGATGTCAGGTACCATGTCAGCAGGTGATACAACCCGTGAGACAGGCGCAGAGACTGCTGAACACCAAACGCTCCGAGAGTTGCTTGCTAGAGACAAAGCAAGAGACGCACAGTTCGCTGAACTCCTGCGTAAATATGACGAGCTCTTAGCCCTAGAAAAGGCGAAGGGTAAAGCCCCGATGCTTCCCTCAACATCGACTCCAGGCCAACTGCAATGCCTCGAGTCACAGGATGTGATCCAGGAGGAAGACCCTGCAGTTGTGGAGGCAGATGACGACGACGTCGAGGTTGACCCTGACGGCGTCTTTACAACCGATGCTGATGGTGATGTGGTCGGTACTTCCGATCACCATGATGACCAAGAATACCACTCTGCCTTGGTTACGAGATGCGTGCTGAGCGTCAAGGAGGAAGCCCTTAACGAGCACCGGGAGAACTTGTTTCATGCTCGGTGCAGCCTTCCGGATGCATCGCTGAGTGTGATCATTGACGGGGGTTCTTGCTGTAACATTATCCATGAGGAGGTTGTGCGCCGTTTCAACCTTCCGACTACACCACAACCCACTCCCTCCGACCTCCAGCGGATCTCTGAAGGGTCAGGTAACACATTTTCTCGCCCGAGTCTTATTTCATTTTCTGTTAGTCCTTACAACGACACTGTGCAATGTGATGTTACCGCTATGGACGCAACCCATCTGCTTTTGGGTCGTCCATGGCAATATGATCGTCGCGTGCTTCACGACGCGTATTTGAACAATTACATGTTCAAATACCACGGGAGGCGCGTGACTCTTTTACTCATGAGCCCGCAGAACATTTTACAGGATCAGGCCGAGCGCCAACGCCAGAAGGCTCTGGAGGCCGCCGGGTTTCCGCCTGCAACGGCATCCACCGCGGAGACCTCCAGACGACAACTCGGTCGAGCTCCAGAACGAGTCAAGGAACCAGAAAAGAACTCGGCCAACAACTCGGCCGAGTTCTGGACCGAGTCATGGCGCCAGACAATAACTCGGCCGAGTTCTGGCCCGAGTCAGGATGGCAGTCAACAACTCGGCCAGCGACTCGACCGAGTTGTGGACCGAGTCAGGAGCCCAGAAGACAACTCGGCCCTTCACTCGGTCGAGTCGGCGTCTTCCGCTCCTCTTCCTGCGTCTTCGCCTTCTGTAACTTCTGGCGGGACTTCTGCACCGCCAGGTATGCGTTCGACCCCTGGTATTTCTTTGCACTTACCATCGACGGGTACAGGTGTAGCGTCTCCTACGGGGGTTACTCGACCACGTCTTTCTGTCCTGCGTAGAACCTGTGAAAATTGGGTTCTACTGGCTGGTCACAGCGAGATCACGTCGGCACTTCAAGGCAAGTTCCCTTGTTTCCTTGTTATTCCTCGCCTTTGTGCCACTACTACTATAGATCTTGCACTCCCGTCTGCTATGTTGTCTGTTTTGTAGGACATCGAGGATATTCTGCCGGACGAGCTGCCGCTAGGCCTGAGACCAGTGCGTGGTATTGAGTACCGGCTAGACTTCATTCCCGATGCTTCTCTGCAGAACCAGGCGAACATTGATGCTGGCACGTTGACTGAGCACATTCAGAAGCTACACAGGAGGACACGCACTCCGCTGGAGCGGCGTGCGCTGCAGTAGTCAGCCCAGAAGAACAAGGGCAGGCGACGCTTGATCTTCGCCCCGGGCAACTTGGTTTGGCTTCATTTACGGAAGAAGTGATTCCCTTCTGACCGCAAGTCTAAGCTCGACCAACGGGGTGATGGTCCCTTCCGAGTCGTCAAAGCAATTGGAGACAACACCTACCAGCTCGAGCTCTCGGACAAGTATGGGGTGCATCCGACGTTCACTGTCGCCGACTTAGCACCATATGTTGAACCCGAGCCTGGTGAGCGTGAAGCGGGGACGCTTCACAACCAAGTGGGGGAGGGTGATGTGACCCTGCCCTCCATGTCAGCTACAGAGGAGGAAGACGCCATGAGACATCCGCCTTGAGACTCCTCTACAGCTACATCTACCCCGAGCTAGATTTAGGAGACTTTCTATTTCTAGTTCTTACGATTGCTAGACATTACTTCCTTAGTACTTTCTATTTACAGTATTTCTATTTTCAGTAGCTGCTAGTTCTGGGTGGTTTCCATTTATGTTAAATGGGCCGCCAGAGTTAGTAACTAGAGAGTCTGGCCCATTAGGTCAACTCTCTAGTATAAATAGGGACTCTTGTCTTCCCTTTCAGTTTATGTCGAAATAGAGCTTGTTTTCCAGTCGAGTAATCTCCTGCAAACTCGGGCCTTGACGTCACAAAATTAACGCGTTTCTAGTCGAACTATCCTGGCGCGTTAATTCGGTTCCAACTATCCAGTTACTATCCGCAATCCCGCAACAAGAGCTAACACTAGTTCTTGTCGCCCCACAAACCCTAATTCACGGCTGCCCCTCTCTTCTCGCTTGGGTTGCCGCCGCACCACTTCCACCACACCACTACCGCCGCGCGTCTCCACCCCCTTCCGCCGCTCGCCACCCTTGCACCCTCCGCTTCTGCTTCAGTCCACTGTGGTCCGACAGCCCCTAGTCCACCGTTCATCAATCTGGGTCCCTTCCGACGAGTTGGTTCGCCCCAATACGCATTCACTCGGTCCTTGACATCGAATCGTGGTCTTTCCGTCGGACAAGGTCACATCAAAGGT
Source organism: Rheum nobile (assembly GCA_027886185.1). Taxonomy (NCBI): domain Eukaryota; kingdom Viridiplantae; phylum Streptophyta; class Magnoliopsida; order Caryophyllales; family Polygonaceae; genus Rheum; species Rheum nobile. The sequence goes on from WOAB01000417.1 coordinate 103,293, forward strand.
GGTCGTTGACGTCGAAAGGAACTGGAGTGGGATCATGGCGACGCTGACGCGGCTCAGCGTCTGGGGCGCGATAGGATCGACACGGCAGACCTGAGTCGCGTTCTTCTCGTCTGGCTTGGCCGGCCAGCGGTGTTGAGGCAATCTCGCCGCGGCGTCTTGTCCCTCTGGCTTCATGCCTGATAGCAACATGCATGGGAGACTTAATCAAAGACCTACAAGGAAGAGGCTCAAGCAAAGGGTGAAGTCTTGTGCAAGTTCGGAATAGTTACTGTCGATTTGGTTCTGGACAGTCTTCGGTAAAACGACCATAACTATGGCTAGAAAATTGATCTCGTGATGATTCAAGATGCGTTGGAAAGCTGATTCAAATATCTACAACTCTATAGCTTACGTCGGATCAAGATTCCAACAAGAAGATGGTCAAAATCGAGTTTTACTGAGCATTGTGCATGTCTTCTGCGACCGTGGAAGAATTTCCGTGACCGCGGAAATGTTCCTGAGACTTGGTATTTTTTGGCGTATTTTCCGCGACCGCGGATTTGCTACGGCTTTTTAATTCGAACAATTTTCCGCGACCGCGGAAACGAGCCTGCGCGCTCATTTAGACGTCTTTATTTTCGAAGTTTAGTTTTATTTTATTATTATCTTTGTCGCTATTTAAACCCAGAAACCCTAGTTTGTAATCTTACGTTGAATTTGAGTAGTAAAGTTGAGTACGCTCCTTCCCTTGAGTTCTAACGTCAACTCTTCGATCCCACGGATCGTCTATCCCGTAGCTCGTCGCTTCGAGCAATTGTTCATCGTCTCTTCGGTGTTTGTGATCATCTCTTTGATCTCTCCGTCATCTCTTTGACGCGTTTTAAGGCTATCTCTTTAGCCCTAGGAAAGCCATCACTTTGGCTACGGAAGAGAAGAATCGAATCCACGCTTGAGGAATCAAAGATCCTGCGTTGCAGACAACACTTCAGGGGTTGTTCGCATCAACTGGCATCAGAGCCTATCCAAGCTAAGTTTGTTCTTCTCTCTTAATGTGACTCTTTGAAATTTTCCGCTCGCAAACCCTAGAAATTTTTTTTTTCTTACCACCACCATTACTGGATTTCCCACCACCTTCATTCGCCACCACCACCACCGTCCGCCACCACCACCACTCCGTCCGCCACCCTCTCCCTCACGGCTGCAAAACCCTAATTTCCCTTAGGTTTTGGTTCCTTTTCCAACAACCCTAAAATCTATCCTCTAGCAAATCTTGTTTCCTTATTTGCATATTTGATTTCCTTGTTTCTTGTTGATCAAGTCTTGCTTCATCTTTGGATTAATTGCTAGATTAGTTGTTAGATTTTATTTCATCATAGTTGCTTTGTCTCTTCTTTCTTCTCCTACACTTGCTTGTGTGGTTCTTTCTTGCTTGATTCGCCATCATCTCAAAACAAAAACAAAAACACAGTGTGACCGTATAAACAAAAACAAATATATTATTCTCACCTTCCATCAAACAAAAGAAAAGGTTTGGGAAGACGGAAGCCTCAAAAACACAAAGAAACAAAAGAAAAGGCAGAGAATGCACCATACGGTCATACTCCATCTTCTCTTCTTTCATGTCTCTACACAACACTCATTAAAAAGGGCAATATTTTCAACTTTCTTGTGATTAATTCTTCGAAACTTGACTTGATCTACTTGACCTTGGAAATTTTGTCTGTTGTTTGGGACGCGATTTGCTAGTTTTTTCTTTGTTGCCTTCCGTTCAAGCCTCTCCATCCTCACGAGCAACCAAAATTAGTACGCCCAGCGGAAAATTTCTTGGTTCACTTTTGAGACAAGGACTTGGCTTGGACTTGTTCTTTTGCTTGGTGCAACTTACTTCTTGTGTCGTATGCTTCATATAGGTACTATGGAGCTTCCTACGACACGCTACTTTCCTTCTACGGGCAACCGCAGCCCTGGACAGATGGACTTCGTCTTTGAGCGATTTGTCACACTTCGTGCACTGAGTGAAGAAAAAGACCGCCAACTCGCCGCGCAGGCTGCCGAGCTTGCGCACCTTCGTCGGGCCATGAGTGGCATGAAGTGGCCCACGGCTGACCCAATGTTGAACCCTCCGGTCACAACTAGCCGGCCAATGGACCGCAAGGGTCCCCTTCTCAATGTCCTCTTCTCGAACACCTCCGGCTACGAGTCTTTTGATGAGGACACCCCCGACACCGGACCAATATTTGACACCTACGACGATGAGGAGGAGGAGGAGGAGATGGACAGCTACATATGCAGCTCTATGGACGAGCACGATAACGTGCCTATTGGCTTGGTTCCACGCAGCGTTATTACCGCCAACGAAGATGGTGAGAGTTACCGCAACATCATCAATACAAAGGTGATCCAGTACTTCACGTTTGAGACGCCTCCACAACCCGACATTCACGGCAAATGTGAGAACCGGCTTCTCTTAGCCCGGTCCCGGGATGTCTCTCCAATAATTCAGGGACGTCTTCCTTGCTTTTTACTTGTTCCTTTCGTGTGTCTTTTAACTATTAAAGATCATGTTGATTTACCCCCTACCGTGACTTCTCTTTTGCAGGACCTTGGGGATGTGATGCCCGAGGAGCTGTCGAGGGATTGCCCCCTATACCGATGACTATGGTGCGCATCCTACGTTCAACGTCGCTGATCTTTCTCCTTATACGCCTCCTGCTTCTGACGACGAGGACGAAGCGGGGACGCTTCACAGCCAAGAAGGGGAGATTGATAGCAACATGCATGGGAGACTTAATCAAAGACCTACAAGGAAGAGGCTCAAGCAAAGGGTGAAGTCTTGTGCAAGTTCGGAATAGTTATTGTCGATTTGGTTCTGGACAGTCTTCGGTAAAACGGCCATAACTATGGCTAGAAAATTGATCTCGTGATGATTCAAGATGCGTTGGAAAGCTGATTCAAAGATCTACAACTTCATAGTTTACGTCGGATCAAGATTCCAATAAGAAGATGGTCAAATCGAGTTTTACTGAGAGTTGTGCATGTCTTCCGCGACCGCGGAAGAATTTCCGCGACCGCGGAAGAATTTCCGCGACCGCGGAAGAATTTCCGCGACCGCGGAAGAATTTCCGCGACCGCGGAAGAATTTCCGCGACCGCGGAAGAATTTCCGCGACCGCGGAAGAATTTCCGCGACCGCGGAAGAATTTCCGCGACCGCGGAAGAATTTCCGCGACCGCGGAAGAATTTCCGCGACCGCGGAAGAATTTCCGCGACCGCGGAAGAATTTCCGCGACCGCGGAAGAATTTCCGCGACCGCGGAAGAATTTCCGCGACCGCGGAAGAATTTCCGCGACCGCGGAAGAATTTCCGCGACCGCGGAAGAATTTCCGCGACCGCGGAAGAATTTCCGCGACCGCGGAAGAATTTCCGCGACCGCGGAAGAATTTCCGCGACCGCGGAAGAATTTCCGCGACCGCGGAAGAATTTCCGCGACCGCGGAAATGTTCCTGAGACTTGGTATTTTTCGGCGTATTTTCCGCGACCGCGAAAGTAATTTCCGCGACCGCGGATTTGCTACGGCTTTTTAATTCGAACAATTTTCCGCGACCGCGGAAACGAGCCTGTGCGCTCATTTAGACGTCTTTATTTCCGAAGTTTAGTATTATTTTATTATTATCTTTGTCGCTATTTAAACCCAGAAACCCTAGTTTGTAATCTTACGTTGAATTTGAGTAGTAAAGTTGAGTACGCTCCTTCCCTTGAGTTCTAACGTCAACTCTTTGATCCCACGGATCATCTATCCCGTAGCTCGTCGCTTCGAGCAATTGTTCATCGTCTCTTCGGTGTTTGTGATCATCTCTTTGATCTCTCCGTCATCTCTTTGACGCGTTTGAAGGCTATCTCTTTAGCCCTAGGAAAGCCATCACTTTGGCTACGGAAGAGAAGAATCGAATCCACGCTTGAGGAATCAAAGATCCTGCGTTGCAGACAACACTTCAGGGGTTGTTCGCATCAATGCATGTCATGGAAGTCAAAGGGTTCAGAGTACTCACCATGGGAATCCACATCGCGGTCGGAGTCGCTGTCGTAGTCGGCTGGTATTGCCCGCAGTGCATATCGTTAGCGATGCGACACATAGCCTTGGCGGCTTTCGATCACTGATTGGATCCTTTGAAGTCGCGGTTGCAAGTTTGAAGTGGAGGGCATCACTCCTTTGCCCTTGTCCATGCGTTGTTGACTTGCCCCGGCTTCAGTGTGACGTGGCGCGCCCAGGGTGTCCATAGGGACCATTAAAGTTGGTGTGGGTTGTGTCGGCGCAGCGCGTTGCATGGCTTGAAATTGGGCAACTTGGCGCCTAAGTTCTTGGATCTCGCGTTGTTCCTCCGAGAGCTCCAGAATGGGGTCTTGTTGGGGAGGATTGGTGAGTGGGACTACTTCATGTTGCGCGATGTTTTTTTGTGGTGGGTGGTTGTTGCCATCTCCTTGGACATTCCCACCGGTGGGTGCCGTGAGGCTACCTATCACAATATGACCAGACATTGCGAGTAAAAACGAACAAAAGATAATACAAAACCAAAGAACAAGTAAGCACTCAACAAGTAACAAGTGTTCACGTAGGAGGGCGCGTTCTTTTGGCCGTGAGGGTGGCTAAAGGCAAGCAAAGCAAGTGTGATATGCAAGCACAAAAGCAAACGAAACCAAAAGAAAGAAGTCCTAACCTCTTGCGTAAACAACGCGTACACACAATACACACCTTCAAGTGTGACACTAGACGGTGGAGAGATGAAGAAGATGAGCCTAGCCGTTGAGGGAAGAAGGTTGCCTTATTTTGGCTTTCCTTCTCTTGTTTTTTTTTTTGAATGTCGCATTCTTTTTTTCTTTTCTTTTTAAATGTGACTTGACTTTTGAAGTTTGAAATTCAAATCCGAGATCTTAGTATTTGACTTTTGATTGAAGATCGGATAAGAATTAAATGAAATAAAATAAAAATAAATGGCTAAGTAACTTAATGAAAGAGATCGCGAGATTTACGCGATAGGAGAGAGAGAAGATTGATGTAGATTTATAACGGCCACACAAGAAAATATGCAAGATATGATTAGCGAAATTTAAGCAATTAATTAAGAAAATTAATCAATTAATTACGCAGATTTCATGCAAACAAATCACACAATTTTCGCGCGTGGATCAATCAATTAATCGGCCAATATATTCTCTTGTAGAAACCGAAAGGACTAGCATGTGTTTGAAGAGGAAAAAAAATGTGACAATGGCGGAAGCAAGATGATGGAGAAGAAAAAAAGTTGTGAACAAATGAGTTTTGACAAGCGACTTACAAGATCAAAGGCTCTGATGCCAGTTGATGCGTTCCTGCTTGTGAATGTCGGATCGATGATCTTGGTGGGAAGTCGCGCGGGTTGCTTCTGTGGTTGGATGAGTGGAACGCGGTGTTTAGGGTGTCGCGTGAGTGGGAGAACGCGATGTTGATGGTGGCTCGAGAGATGAGCGAAGCCGTAGCAGCGGAGAGGATAGACTCGAAAAGATCGAGTGAGTGGTCGTAGCATTGGCAACGGAGTTGGATAAACTCGATGGGGATCGAGTGGAGGCCGTAGCGTCGGCAGCGGAGGAATGGGGATGCGAAGTAAAAGTTTGAGGTGACGCCGATCTAAGAGATTGGAGGCAAAAGCTCTCGACAAATAGTCTTATATTAAAATGAAGTGTAACCTAGTACAGAAGGTCGAGATGACCTTTTATAGGACATAGCGGGACTCGGATGGGCCGAGTCTCGCTTAATGGGCTAGCCCGCACGACACGCGTGGAACACACGCCCCCAAAGAAATAACTAAAATAATAATGTTCAGAAATTGCAAAACAATTCAAAAGATCGCGTTCAATTGATGGTTGAGAGGAGATTGACAGAGAACGCATTCTCTGGACTTGGTTGAAGGCGCTTGAGGGAGAACGCGGTCTCTTGCGTTCCTTGGCTAGCGATGACGCGTACAATCAATGATTGTGTCGCGTTGGCGATGACTTTGGCGCGCGATCTTGTTATTGGCCCTTCTGAGCGAATGCTCATAGCTTCCTCTTCCTCTGTGGCAGTCATGATGGGTAGGAGCGCATCATATGGCATTGTCTTCCAAGGATTCTATGTAGAATCGTCTGACTAATCCATAGTACTTATCAGACAAACATATTTTCTAGGACAGGTGCAAATGGGATTGGCTTCATGGAAACAGAATCCAATGCAATATCCTAAATGAGGGGGGGGGGGGGGGGGGGGGGGGGGGGAATCTAGTCTTGGACAATTTCAGATTTCACGAAGACGTGGAATGAGTACAATAATATTAGCTAATTAGGTAGCATGCATAAACACATTTCAAGAAAATGGATGTCATGGAATGAGTACAACAACATTAACTAATTAGGTTGTATAGACGCATTTCACTTGTCTAGACTCTAAACCCAAATAAAGTTGTATAAATGCACCCCTTGATGCTCATGAGGACAAGCTAACTTTAGTATTAGGGTAACTAATCTAGGTTTATCAAAACAAATATAACATTTCTGACACAATATATAAACCAATATATAATTGACATTCAGGTTTATCGACCAAGATGAAATTGACTTCTTAAATGCTCAGAGTATGCAAGCTATTCAGGTATTCTCTAAGATTTATCAAGATACAACCCTCTTCTTACCAATGTACCAAAGCTTCTGCTACTATGTGGTAATTGGGATTTCTTTTGTAAAGTGCATTTTGCTATTCTTGAGCTTTAAGTAAAACCAACTAAAGATCCAGATAAATGAGTTCATGCATAATCGTTTATCTAGGAATCTCAAGAAAAACTATATTGTTGATTCTATGCTATGTTAAAACTTAAAACAATTATTTTGTTTAAGGAATGAGACTTGGCTGGAAATTTTGCAAGAAGTTTTGGAACATCAGACGAGGTAATTATAGTGTTTGAGTAAGGTTCCGGTGCGGAGCACTCTTACGGTGCGGACGTGCGGATATGCACTATAGGGTCTTATTTGTGCACTTTAGGGCCTTATTTGTGCACTTTTCCAAAATTTGAGAAAAATGCTTGAAATAAAAAAATAAAAAATTTACAAAAGTGCACATTTAAGACGTTAAAGTGCACAAATAAGGCCCTAAAGTACATGTTCCGCACGTCCACACCGTAAGAGTGCTCCGCATATGATCCAAACTCTATAGTGTTTCTTGATACTCTTCTAGCTTATATTGTCAATCAGTCTATGATCTTCTATACAAAATTCATTTGAACTACATATAAACTTTTTTGCTAATAATTAAGACTTGCATTCTGCAACAATAGGCCGATATGACCCGTATACACTTCATATAGGAATAGGATGCATAAATTTTCATTTCCACATATGCAATGCTAAGTTAGACACCTTGACAACATTTTTCTAATGTTGTTAGTTAAACATGTGTATTTGACCACGAAAGTAACATATAATTCTTATATGAAATAGTATATATGGAGGCTTCAAGTTCAGGCAGTGCATAGAACTTTTCATTGCTTGCGCTATTAAGTTTCAACATGTTTGAGCTTTCAAGGAGTCCTGCTTGAAAACTTTGTAGCTCCCTATATATACAAAAGAACTATCTAAGCTCATTATTTCTATCATTTTTTAGTTTTACTATCAGGAAATGGAAGTTATACTTTAACTCTTACCCATATTTTGAAAATGTCAATAGTTAAATCACACAAACATGTTGAGCAATAACAATAGTAGCACCCGCAAACCTCTTGTACCTAATAAACCCCGAAATCAACATATTTCAAGACATCGTATCTCTCATAGGTAGAGCTGTCAAAAAATTACCGAACCCGTTTTACTGATCTGACTGACCCGCTTTTGGACCCGACTTGACCTGACCGAAATTTCTGATAACCCGAAGTTACCGAACCTGAATTTACCGAGACCGAACCCGACCAACCCGAACCCGACCCGATTAACGAATAAATGTGGAGTATTAATAAAATATAATATAAAATAATATGATAAATGACATATAAATAATGATAATATGCTTAATATCCTAAAAAATATTGTTGTACTTATATAATTTTTTATAATGTAGAAATTTATAAATTAATAAATAATAAATAAAAATAAAAATAAAATATGATTTTGGTCTACTAATATCAATTACATTAAAATAATTAATAATATTATTATTATTTTAATCCATTATTTTAACATATTTAAATTAGTTTCTAACTATTTAATAATATTTAAATAGTGAACAAAATATTTAAAAAATGACGCTCTTGACCCGTTGGTTAACCCGAACCGCCCGCTGACTTGTATTGACCTGACCGGCTTGACCTGTTATCCGAAATGACCTGACCCGTTCTCAACCCAAACCGAACCCGACTTGACCGATCCGATTGACAGCTCTACTCATAAGCATTTCATCAAGCCACTTTCATGCATTATCAAAAACTGTCAAGCCGAGTGTACATATTTATGGAGTTACACGAGTAATTTTCAAATACCAACCCAATTTTCGTAGCAAACTCACAAAGCATCAAAGCCTCGTGCACATATCCAGAACATCGAATTGATGCCAAGAAGTGATAAATTGAAGCAAAGAAAAGAATTTGGATTCATAATTAATCACCCAAAATGAAGGATAAAAGAGAAGGGAGAGATGGAAATACCTTTACAGAGGGTAATGTGAGGACAAGGAGATGGAAAGGGTTGAGGGGCAATTTGAGGATAAATTTTCACCAGCTAGTTGATAAGCTTTGTAATGTCCATCCCCAACATTAATTTTTTCCCCAAATTTCAACTTGGGTAAGCTCCCTCCAACTGCCACTTCCCGAACACTATCATGAACATTACGTTGGAGTTGTTCCTCAAATTTCAGTTCCATAAGCCCCAAATAAGGCTTCCCGAATAGAGCCTATAAGTCAATGGAGCCCTTCAACATTGTTGAATGTTCATGATCCACTAGAATTTGAACATATAGAACATACTGAATATTAACATAAGCTAGAAGCAGAATTTGCTTACTTTGATGGGCTTTAGAATCCAAAAGTAATGAAGAACTAAAATATTAAATAAAGATGCAAGAGAACATATTAAATACCAAATGATAAGGGTTATTATAAGCTAACAATACACCAAAATCTGACATTTATTTTCTATAAATGGAGGGACGACCGCTAACAAGAGATAATCTCTTGGCGGCTCAATGTTGCAAAGTCAAAACCTAAAAAATACACCATTTATTCACATCCTGTCAGTAAGATCACTCATGGGCCATGACCCTCAAGGTGCAAGTTCAGAAATCATGTTTATGTTCCATCAGTTTCACCTATAATGATCAACCTTATGTTATCTAATTCATTGTTGATTCTCATAGCCCTTCTATGACACTATAATGCAGGTAAAACTAACACAGTTGTTGTTGTTCATCTTCCAAAGAAGCAGGCCAAGGCATCAACAAGGAAGCCGCTCTCTCCAGTTTCTGCACTTAGTTCCACTGAAGGTCAATCACAAGAACTCACGAGAACAAAGGACCATAACATCTCAGAGCCAGACCTCACTACATAAGACGCCTTGTGCCACTTCTAGGACACCGACAAGCACACCATCCAAAACCAAGTCTGGTGATCCGGGTCATGTGAACACAATCCCAGAGAAGATGCATTATTTGGTGCCTACGACTCCATTGTCGCTCTTTGTCCCAATGCAAACGGTCACTACACCGGGTACTCCTTGTTCATTGGCCTCTGAGAACAAAGCTATCGGCAAAACTAGCGAGCTTGTGGAGTAGTACTCATTTGAGGAGCTCAGAGCTGGATTTGTTGTGCACCAAAGGTATTGTTAAACCCTATATTACAAGCTTAATCAAATATATGAAAATAGTGATATAGAAGGATTTATTTGGCAGTAGGATAAAGAGACTAATAGAGGACATTTCTTCAGTTAGTGAACCTAAATATCAGAAATAGAGCTTGTTATGGTGCATGATAACTAAGCATGTCAGACAATACAATAATCATCCATAAGATACAGATAGATAGACTTATATTGGAAAATATGATGTAGAAGAAAACATACAACAAAACATTAGAACCTTACAAATTAAAGAGCATTGTTATTGCCCTGAAGAGAAGGATTTGTAATCGATTTTCTGATTAAAGATTATCAAAAAGAAGTTCTTATCTTTCTAAGACATGTAGATAGACCACCAAACTATATACAAATAAAAATTACTACACTAAATACACTACTATAAAAATGACATATTATCTCGTAGCAAATAACTCGGGCGTTCAATTGGCGAGTTATATACTGACTTTTGAAAAAGTGTTGTCAAATATAACCCGGATCTTTAGTAATCCGAGTTATATAATGGAATGCCATAATCAAATAACTCGTACGTGACACGCCCGGGTTATAATACATTAGATATACATCACGATAATGGCATCCGGAGTATTTGAACTTGAAGTTTATTCACAAGCCCGGAATATTTCCTTTTTCTATGTATTAATTCCTCTTCGAGCAGCTAGCCCTAGCTAATCTCTTCTCGCGAGCACCTCTTCTCGCCAAACTATTCCTCTTCGTCGCCCTCCTCTCTGACCTCCGTTCGCTGGCGGTGTCAATCGGCCTCTTCGCCGACCTCTCACCAGGTAATTCCTAGCTTGCCTATCGGTATGTGAAAGTACTTAATTACTGTTCTAGCAACTATATGCTACTAATTAGATAAGTCAAAGAGAAGATAGTGGAATTTAGGGTGGGGATTTGTGGGTTTGTGAGTTTGATTTGTAGGTTTGTAAGTTTGATTTGTAGGTTTAGGGTTTAAAAGTTCAACATTATGGAGTATGTTTTTATGATTAGGAATGCAACTGCTATATGTCAAAAGTTCAACATTTTTGTTTCCACTGGTTATTACTGGATTGATTTCTAAACATATCCCTGCTTGTCATGCTCCATTGATTCCATTTAATATGGATGGAAACAGACTTGGTCTCTGTCAAACATTAATGGCTACAGGCATATTATGATAAAGTTATATCATTGTCAAAAAATTTGCCTGTAATCTAGTCATTTTATATTATCGATTATGGAAACTTTATTTATCATTGACAGATTGGAGAAACTTACAAGAAATATTTTGCTAGTGGGAAAAAATGTGAAGCATTTTTTTTAAACTTTAGATTCTATGCATTATGATTTATTTTGTTCCTGAAGGTTCGCAGTAAATTTACTCCTATACTTGGGGATCCTAAGGCTCCTCTCGATGTGGTTGCCTTCACTGCAATCTCACTGGGGCTAGTGTATGTGGGTTCTTGCAATGAAGATGTTGCTCAGGCAATCATATTTTCTTTGATGGATCGAAGTGAAACTGAATTGGGGGAGCCTCTATCTAAACTTCTTCCTCTTGGACTAGGTCTTTTGTACCTTGGGAAACAGGTAAATTGCAAACTATTCTTTTGGATGATTATTTCCGGACTATATATCTGTTGGCAATGAGACCATTTTTCGGGTTTCATATAGGAAAGTGTGGAGGCTACAGCAGAAGTCTCTAAGACCTTCAATGAAAAAATCAGAAAACATTGTGACATGACTCTTCTCTCATGCGCCTATGCTGGGACCAGAAATGTTCTTAAGGTCTCTGTATGCTCCTTAATACATCCATTATTGCTATATGACCGTCAATTATTTTTTGATTGCATTGTTTTACTGTGGTACAGGTACAAAGCTTGCTGGGTCATTGTGCCCAGCATCTTGACAAGACTGAAACTCATCAAGCACCAGCTGTTATTGGTATTGCTATGATAGCTATGGCTGAGGAGTTGGGGCTTGAGATGGCAATTCGGTCATTGGAACACTTGATGCAATACGGAGAATAGAATATTCGACGGTCAGTTCCGTTGGCTCTAGGTCTTTTGTGCATATCAAACCCAAAGGTATGCACATTTTCAACATTTACGATGGAATTGGAGGAAGATATGTATGTCTTGCTAAATGTTCATATTTGATAGCGTTTTATGTTTATGGCACATGTTTATATAATTAAAATTAGTACCCTTGTTCTTTTGCTTGATGTAGCCCTGTAGTTATCAATTGAGTGGCATGTTTTTTGCTGGCATTGTGTAATCTAATAATTGGTGTATCATTTTGGCACCTGTCTATATTATGCTTCTGAGCATCTTCTCATGGCATGTTCTGTTATGCAGGTTAACGTGATGGACACTTTGAGCAGATTAAGCCATGATTTTGACTCTGAAGTAGCAATGGTAATGACATGCTTTGATGTCATTGTTTATATTCATTATTTGACTATTCCCCGACTGCTTTTTCTCTGAATGATGTGTTTTTTCTGTACTGGTCAGCCCAATGAACGCCTTTGGAGGTGCATCCAAATGTGTTTAGGGGTTTGCTCAATGATGAAGATATTACCAATCTCTAATCGAGTTGCAAGTGGTGGGTTCTTGTCTAACTTAAACTGTTGCACTATGTTGAGACTTTGGTTTCCAAATTGGTATATTCTTTGATATATATAAGACTAGAATTACTTCATTGGGATGGTGGTGGAAAGAGATTAGCTCATCCTGGAGAGAATTTGTTTTCATGTTTTTGCTTCCTTGAACTAATAAATAGTGCTCTTATATGATTTGTGGTCAATTTGTCCATGTATGTTATATGGTCAAATTTGCCCATTCTAAGGGGTCTTTTAACAATAGTTTTGTATGTAAGTTGTTTTTTCCAAGAAAATTATAATAGAACACTTAGATATCAAAAGTTGATCATTTTGCTCGCATCTCCTTGGATTTAGCAGTATAACTTCTTTTCACTAGCCACTAGTTACATCTTGTCCATGTCTTTTTGCTTGAGTTAATTTTGGGTGTTCATTTCTGTAGCTAGTTTACTTGTATGATTGTGCTTTTTGTTCTTTGTGTGGCTGTCAGATTCCAAATATTGAGCTATTTGGTAATTGCTTGCTGCAAGAGTTAGTAAATGTTGTCAGTTTTATTATGTGGAGTAGATTTTGGCCAGAGAACATAATTTTGGAAAGTGGGTACTGGAGTAATAACGTGACTAAAGTTAGTTTCATTACTTTCCTTATCTTGTTTGGCTGGAAAAAAAAAGTTGATTCCTTTTTTGACAAGCAGCGCTTAATTGCGTACAATGTTCAAAAACAGGCAGTTCCTTTGTGCTTGATTGTGTGATCATACTGAAATCGCCGATATCTTCCACGTTGAGAAACAACAGACTTCTTGTTTTCTTAACTCTTCTTACAGCCGTCGATTATAAAAAGATTATTATCACAATCCTTGGATTAAGAAACACTCATTAGTAACGGCTGCGTGTTTCGCGAGCCTTTGGTTATATATGCCTCTTTCCTAAAAATTCTTATTGTAAATTTACCATAACAATCTGATTACACTCAAAGTTCTTTGTAGAAGGTGACCAAATATTATTCTTGTTCATTTGATTCCTGAATTCGTCTTGTTTAGGTTCTCACTGTAAGTTAATCTCTATAAATATTATCTGATAGATAAATCCCATTTTGTAGCCAAACTCAATTTCTGAATATTTTTGAAACACATCCTGCTTGAGATTTTAATCTTTGTGAGTGATAATACAGAGCTACTTATAAAGCACTACACTTCAAATGTCATTGCTTTTATGATAAGATATCCTTTTTTATTTCTCTCTATTCAAATAGCAGTTCTAATGGCTCTTTCATTTGCTTCTACAGTTCAAATTCATAAGAATATGGAGATGGAGAAACTTCAGGAGTTGCATTCTGTACTCTGTTCGTCTTCGTCCTCATTCGCTTCAAATCTACATCCAGTAGATGTTGGTGCTGAAGAATGGGAAAGAGCTGAGAGAAGGGTTGATGAGATATTGTCTGTGATCCAACCTACTGTGATGTCTGAGCGTAGGAGGAAGGAGATTATTGAATATATTCAGATTTACCTGAGCGCTGGAGGTGTACTCATTCCAGAACCTTGAGCTCTAAAACAAGTGCTTTCTTCTTCACTTATGGAGTGTTACTAGATTAGTGGAAGTTTGACATTTATGTGTGAAAGTGTTGGATGGTTATTATATGATATTTCCCTCCTGTTCTTCTAATTGGCTTTGTTTTTGTTACTATTTTTTTCCAGAATAGGAACTCGTTAATCCTACATTTGCTGGTTTTGAATCCCATATCAACAATTAACAAGAAAACGTGTGGGACTTATGACATTGTTTTATTTAGTGATATAGTTGAAATATTCATTGCTAAAGAAATACTTGGTCATTTGTGAGACTTGTGGCATTGTTTTTTTTAGTGAAATAGTTGAATCATTTGTCAGTTGATTCTTGTTGACATTGTAAATGCTTAAATTTAATGAGAAGACATTGTTGTTCTTGAATTGTGAGATTGGTGCCAATTTATCTTTTATATATATTCAGTATAATTGAAAAAATGACATTTGCAATAAAAAAAAAAAGAGTAATACAAATCGGGAACAAGTTATATTTAGTTGCTAATACATCAAGATCTATTAACCCGGACTTGAATCATTGGTGTATATGCTTTCACCAAATAACCCGGATCTCAGAACTCCGATGTATATTGTAAGCAAATAATCCGGTGTATTTTTGGTTAGGTCTAATAACCCGGATATATACCTAACCGCTGTATTTGTCATTAAAATAACCCGGATATATACCTAACCGCTGTATTTGTCATTAAAATAACCCAGATATATTGGTTTAGAAAATAACCCGGATGTGCAAATATCCGGGTTATTAGGGTAATTCAAATAACCCGGATATGTTAATATCCGGGTTATTTGATGTCCAAATAACCCGGGTCTTAAAAGATTGTGGAAAATTTTTGGGAGGCAAATAACCCGGACGTGCCGGTTTTAGGTCCGGGTTATTTGACCCCTATCAAATGCGGCGTAGCTCTTTAACCCGGACTGAATACGGGTTATATACCCTTACACGCCCGGGTTATTTGCCATATTATGTAGTAGTGATAAGAAACACTTGTATCTATAATGAAAATGAAACATCAGACACACTTCTTTAGTTGAGATTGAAAGAATATGGAGAGATAATAATACCTAAACACTCATATGTAGACATGTATGAAACTTCACCATCATCATAAGATTCAACAATCAATATATAAAGCATCAAATACCAATCCAGTTGTACATGGATTAGGAATAGAGAAATTAATCCAAGTTTAATCTAATAATATTGTAATTCTAGAATTTTTAACAGTATGTGTTATGCACATGGGCTATGATTTTCTAACAAGAACCCTATGCCTTTCTATATTTGCAAATTCATGTTTTACTATAGGTCTATGCATCAACCAATCAAAGACTTCATTAAGCATATAAATTGGGTTTTACAATTCATGATGATAGTAATTAGCAATTCAACAATAACCATTAGTGCAATAATTTTTTTCCTTACCATGATGCTAACACAAGAAACTGCATAGTTTCTCACTTGACCTAACTAACAAAAAAGAAGGAAAGGTTTAAAGACTTGACAAGTAGGGCACAATCTGGAGTGCCTAGTAACAAGTAGCAACAAGAGTTGTAAACAAAGAAACTTCAACCCACAAATGTTGTTTGAATTATCCCTAAAACCCAATCGAAAGCCCTCAGCTCTAAATCCCTAAATCAAAACCCAAAAGCCCTAAAATCCCTAAAATTGAATTCCCTAAAATCCTTCAACTCAAAAGATAGGAAGAAGAACAAGCTTCAACAAGAGTAATCGGAGAAAATCAAACCCTAAAAATGAAGAAGAACATGATTCAAAACCCTAATCTTTCGATTGAAAGAAGAATGAGCAAAAATACCTAAGAACTAGTGGAAGAGAGGAAGAAAGAGCCATGGAGGAGAGGTTGATGAAGAGCAAGAGGAGAAGAGGCGAAGAACATACATGTGAATCGTCCAGCTTCCAAGATGTCGGGTTCACAACTTTGAGGAAGAAGAAAGGTTGGGGTAGTAAATGGAAAGAAATCTATAATTGTCCCTGATAAATACCCAAAGTAGGGGTGCAAATCTTTTTTTGCCATTTTTAAGCAAATGAAAGCATATGGAAGTAGTTTGAAGCATCCATAAGCATATGCAACCGAACACATCATGGATGCAAATTTTTGGAGAAAAAAAACATATGAGAGTATGAGAAGTAGAAAAAATCAGAAAATAGTAAGTTACCCAACATACCCATAGTCTTTAGGGCTCGTTTGGTACGATTCCAAGGGAATGAAGAATCGGTATGGAAATGGTTGATTCCCGTATTTATGTTTGGTAGAGCTCGGAATAGGAATTAAATTGATTCCTTGGAATCACCCATTCCAACACTTATGAATAAATTGATTCCCCATCTAAAATCATGGAATGAGTCATTCCAAAAAAAAGAGCTCATCCTCTCTCCCCAATATTACCCCCTCATCTTATATCTTGTAAATTTGCTATAAAAAAAATACTATATTAATATTAAATGAGATTTGATTCTCACACTTAACCAAAGAATAAATTTTTAGAATGATTGATTCCGGAAGCATACCAAACACTATGCTACAAGAATGATTTATTCTGATTCCTTATTCAATTCCGATTCCTGAATCCAACCCGATTCCAGATGTTATACAAACGAGCCCTTAGAGATTTGCTTAATTATGTTTATCACTTAACAAAGTTGTTAAGCGCTCTTTTATATATTTTTAAGCTGTTAACATTTAAAAAAAAAAGATAAATTGATTTATGAATTTATCTTTATTTTTCAGAGGAAACTCAAAAAGTTGGGCTATTCTTGCAAATGAACATTGAAAGTGTCTATTGCTAAAAATGTGAGCTATTCCTGCAAAATGAACATTGAAAGTGTCTATTTCTGAAAATGTCCCTATACCATAACCCATTAAAACTCAAATCAATGTCAACAAATATACAATTTCTTATTATATTATATGAAATAATCAATAATAAAACATCCTCTTGGACTATATACAATTAATAATCTAAGAGATTCCATATTCATCGATATGTAATGTACAAGAATTAAAAGTGATCATTCATTTTATACTCTATATAACAATTTATTTAAACATCATATATAATAAATGAAAATAACATATAAAAATATAGAAAGAAATTACGATGATAACTTATCAAATTGATAGATTTAATGGTTAAGGGGTGATGATACTTATTGTGATAAAGATTGAGAGGTACAAATTATAAAATAGTTTATACAATGTACAAAATTAGTTTAAACTCTAGTACACTCAAACAAAATAATCTTATGTTTTAATTTCCTTTAAATTGAAAATATTTTGAAATTTAGTAAAAAGTTATTTATACAAAATTATCATAATGTTTGGTAAGTTGCAAATTGGTTAGGACTTGATAAAATAGTAAGATAATTTTAAGGTTCAAAGTAAAATTTGATTTGAGATTTATAATAAGTTTTAATTTGACAAAGTTGGTAAAGTGTTACATATCCGCAAAATCAATAACAAATGTGATATCATTTAATCAATAAAATGTAATACAAATAATTTGGATGAAGATTTTAAAAGATAATTTTCAATTTATTGAATATAATGTATTAATTCCTTAATGAGTCATTTATAAACTTATTTGGAACAATAAATATTGACTCATCAATGTATGTCGACTTCATCCATACTATTATACTTTCCCTCCTTATCAGTACCATATTGATGATGCTCATCTTCAATCAAGTTGGACGAAATACGTTGTCATAGTATGATTTAACACACATTACATATTTACATATATACTCATTCTATTTAAATTCTATATATAGAGAGAGATAGAATCCAATGCAATTTGCTTCAAAAATTCAAATTTTAAATAATGTGTATAATTCATACTATTTATGTAGCGAATTGATGAGTTGCTATATATCTAGTCGAATTAGAATCATAAATATTTAAAGTAAAGTATTAATGGAATAATTATTTAATTGAAAATCTGAAGCACATAACAATTAGTGGAAAAATAAATTGAATTTAAATTAATGAAGTCATAAATATAGTTCGATCAGACCAGAGAAAATCTTGAAAAAATTATCTTATAAATCGTAAGTGATTATTAGGTAATAACTTAGAAGATAAAATAACAAATTACGGTCTTATTTAGTTTAGCTAACCAAAAGTAATTTAGTTGGATCAAATAAAAATAAAAATTTAATAATATAATAATAAATCCCAACAACAAAGGACTTTAAAATTTGCAGCTTTTATCTTAAGAGTTTTTTATTTATTTATTTTCTAAATAATTGATTTTTTTTAGGATTTTTTTAAAAAAGTAAAAAACATAAAATGACACTTCATCAATGTAGGTCCAGAAGCGTTCAGGTGTCTCGAAAGGGGATAGATTTATTATATAGATAGATATATAGATTAAAACCTAATGAATTTATATAATAGATTTATTATATAGATTTATTATATATATAGATATATAGATTTTAATATATAACTAATGAATTTATATAATCCAAACAAAAAATTGAATAAAAAGAAATAAGAAAAACTTATTTTGGTTATAAATAAAACCTTAGAGTATAAATTATTAATTTTTAATAGGATGAACATATAATTAAGTGAGTTAATAAAAATTAAATATAAAAGACTTAAATATTGTTGTGATAAAAAAATCATTTAAATATTATTAAACAAGTAAGATATAATATTAAGATTATGCGTAAATAGTGAGGATATTTGATTCTATAAAAATCAAGTTTAGAAAATAAATTGTATTTTAAAATTATAATCAAGGTGAGACTCATTGTTTGATTTTTAAAAAAACTTGATGATTTCATATTATCTAGAGGCAGACATATAAGCCAAATGAATGAGATATCGACACGTAGATTGCAAACTTATCCTTTATTCATGTAATATCCCTCATTTTTGTAAGGAAAATTTCGAATTTTCTTATGACTAGATTACAAGTCAGATTAAATTCAGAGAAGTACGGACATTCTATGCAATGTGCGACCTCTGTAATATTTTTCTGAGTAATACAAAATACAGTTAATGTATTTTTGGGTTAAAAGGTCGTTCGTGTACGAATATATTTAACCCGGGGTTAAAAATATTTAACCACTTGGTAAGAAAAGACAAAACGGACAAAATGGCCTTGACCGCACCCCGCGGTCAAGCGGCCGCACCTGCGGCGAAGGCCAAACTTGGGGGCGGTAACAAGTCGGCCACCGCACCCCGCGGCCACACCACCGCACCCCGCGGTGGCAGCTGTCTTATTGACAGCGTGCATGCAACTTGGCGAGGCTATAAGCGTAGCCTTGTTGAGTCATTCACCCTACGTTTTTAGGCTGGACACTTCGTGGTGTATGTGTCTTGCCTAGGAGCAGCCTTGTGGGACTATAAATGGAGAGAGGAGGCGGAGAGAAAGCTCAGATCATCAGCTCCAACGTCATCTTCCTCCTAAGAAAAACTCCATTTTTGGTTTCAAAGTTCAGCTTGTTTTGAGAGGGATTCAAACTCCTTTTTGAACGTTAGAAGGGTGTTCCTAAGTGGTATTCCAAAGCTTAAGAAGGTGGGAGATCAAACCAAGAACAAATCGAAGTCGAACGAATCGATTTGGGTAAGTTTCTCCATGGCCGATGTCGAAGAACTCGCTCTGGCACTTGACCGTACCCCGCGGCAGAGGCTCCACCGCACCCGCGGCGAGCTTACCCGGGTTGTGTGTTCTTGGGTGTTTTGCTTCGAGCGAGGCTTGATTCCTTCGATTCCTCTTGTATTCTTTTAGATTCATATATGTAGATATTGAATCTAACTTAGGGTCTTGTTATGGGTCGTTCCATATGGATTTATTGTCCAGGATCTGTCCCAGTTTCAGACTCTGAACCCTTCGTTCCTAAGCTTGTGAAGCTTTCATCGATCTAAGGCAAGTGGCGGTTTGCTCTTGCTCATCATTCCATATTTTCACTAATTATCAATTGTTTAATTATTAATTAATTTGGGATGATTATTGTTCTTGTCTGGGAACGGTTTTGTGAAACTGTTTTGGAAATTAAAATGGATATTATAATAGGTTGTATATCTGTTAGAACAACGCTATTGTATAAATATATCTAGATTGAAATACATCTATGATGCTGGCCTTGATGGCTTTGATATGATTTTGGACAGTTCTGAACTGTTTAAGTTAGAACGAGTATTCGCAGGAACGCTACTTGGTATCTCCTTGTGAGTACTAGTCGTTTCTTTATAACCAAGTGGATGGGATGTCCAGGCCCCAACACTTCTCTTTGGTCATGACCATTCCCTGTCCGTGTACAGGGAAGGTGCACATAGCTGGTGCCACTCTTTGGGATTTAGTCCCTACTCTATATCTCAATATCCGCAAGGATGAGATTCTAAAAGCTTGAAACGTGAATGAGCATTTTGGAATTAATTAAGATAAGTGTCCGAGCGCACGTGATTAATATACCCTTGACGAGTAGTGCAGCTAGGCAATAGTGCAGTTAGGAAACTCGTCCTGACCTTGATCAGAGTACGTTCTCTTTCCAATCTGGATTCGCTTTATGCGGTGAGGTTGGTCGTGAACCGAAACATCTAGTCAGTTTTTAAACGCTTGTATGTGAAACTATAATGTTCCAGACATTTGTCATGCTTCCGATGAGACTCACTCTTTTGGAGTCTTCTCTTGGATATTCTTCCCCTAAGACTCATATCCGTTGGAGTCTTCTCTTGATCATGTCTTTTGATATATTCCAGTAGAAGTATGGTGGTTGGTTATCGTTATCGGTTATTATCCGAGAAACGATGAGTCTAACCTAATACGACTACTTCGAACCACTCTACTTTGTGCCCTTGCATAGTATTTCATTAGACTAACCAACCGTAATTGTTCTCTGCATGGTTGGCTGGTGTCATCCGTTCGATTCGGCACATCAGATAAGTTGCCACCCCACGAAGGCTAAGAACGACTATGACGGGAGGTGTTTTTAACAAATTTACCCAGGTTGAGATCCTTGGCGTTGATCGCTGTGGTCAAGACTTGTATTTATCTTTAAAAGACTCCCGCTATGCTTGGTTTACTTTGATAACAATGTTTTGCCCTATGGGGATTGGGTTGTAATCCCCTGACAAATGTTTTAACTATGGTTTGTTGATTATATAAATGTTGTTTATGATTTGTATAATCCGGTAAAGCCTTGGGTGGTCGGAGGTGAAATCCGAGGTCACTGGCGGTAATACATTTCCAAATGGGTTAAAATTTGAGGGTGTTACAGATCTGGTATCAGAGCTAAAAGTTTTAAAAACGGGTTGGGTATTTTATAAACCGTTTACTCGTTTTACATTGAGATTTAAAGGTTTTCAAAGACTTTGAATTTTAAACGATGTAATTCAACGCCGTTCATAGTCGTGCCTTCTTCTTTAGTCTGATATGGAAAACAAACTTCTATATTTAGAAAGACTAATTTCCTTCTCGTCGCTTGTAGGACATGGGTGCTTGTCTATCCCTTCGAAAAGACACGGAGGAGGTCGAGATGGCTCCACCCTCTCCTGATAGGTTCGACTTTCCTATCCCCCTAAGATGCTTTGAAGTCGGAAGCTCTAACAACCCACCCAAGGATGAGGATGTGAAGCATGTGCTTCCTGAATCGGTGGTGCTGAGATCCGACAATGCTGTAGTTCCAGTAGTAGAACCGGCTGTACAACCAAGGATTGAGATTGAGCCATCGAGATATGCTCAAGGTTATTACAACAATGATTACATGACTGAAGCAATTCCGGAAGGGAATGAAGAAGAGGAAGATGAAGATGAGGAGATTATGGAAGTGGATATTGAAGGAGATACGTCAGAGTATACCAGAGAATACCTTGACGACGATGTGAAGATCGGGTCAGTTCTCGGGATAGATTCCGAGGAGGATCCCGAAGAAGATCCCGAGGAAAACCAGGAAGAGCAAGAACAAGAACCTGATGAACTGAGGCACTTGTTGGTGGATCATGAGAACTCAGGAATGCAACTCATGTATCCAAGTCCGCCAACTGAGCCAGAATACCCGCCATTGACTGATGCTGAGTGGGAGGCGCTCTATGTCGAGTATGGCCTCCGAGAGAACAATAATTCACGCTATGCTTTAGAGGACGCACCACCTCTTCATACTCGAAGAAGGCGAAGGCCGAGTCCCGAGTTGCGTGAAATTCTCCGTCAAAGTCACAGAGAACTCTTGAAGCACAACGTGAGTTAGAGGAGATAAATGAACGTACTCAAAAGCGGGCAAGGACCCGAGAGGCAGATCAGAATGACCAGGATTCTCGCATGCCTAATATAAGGCCACGGACACCGAGATCTAAAGATGGATCGTGTGCCCCAGGGCCAAGTAGGATGAGAGATTTGTCACCTGATTTCGATGAGGAGCCTCATCCGAAGAAACCTTGTATGCATAGCTTGCCATATAGGAAACGCTTCACGGGGCTGTGAAGAAGGATCAATGTTACAAGTAGTAGTACTTTTGTATAATACTTGGAAGTTATGCAATGTAGTACTAAATTCTCTGAGCAATTTTGTCGGGAAGCTCTAGAGAATTCCTTGTGTAAAACCCTACGGTTGTGTTAAAAGTTCATCAATATATATTACCAAGTTGATCTATTCTGAGTTGATTTTTATTACATTCAATATGTTGGAGAAATATTAATGTAAGAAATCCTTGGAATTTGATCGGTATACAGATGGTGAATACAAGAAACAACACCCGTAACGGTGCTGGGCCAAGTAACAATCCCAGGCCAGTCAGAAGGAATGCTGAAAACCTTGAGGAGGTGCATGAGTCTGCATCAAATGTTAACCCTGGAGGCAATGGCCAAGCTCCGGCCAATGCTCCAATGGTATTCGAGGAGGCAGCGGTTGCAGCAATTCAAGGAATTGTTATGCAAGCCATGACAGATATACTACGACCAAATGTGCCTCAGGCACAAGGAGTGCCAATTCCTCCACCAGTTCCCGGATTTGGGGAAACAGAAACTCATGAACCCGTGATTCCAGAGAATGTAGTCGGGAATAGAAGTAATTATGGCCGAGCTTTGAAGACCATAAACTCTATGAGACCCGATAGTTACAATGGGAAAGGTGAGCCAGTCTGTGTGACTCACTGGTTTTCCCACATGGAAAGGCTATTTCGCAATGTAGAATGCACTGAGGCTGAAAGAGTGCATATAGCGTCTCTCCAACTGAAGGAAGATGCTAGTGAGTGGTGGGAGAACACCGGTCTTACAGATAGCCCTGATCTGAACTGGGCGATGTTCAAAACCAAGATGACAGATCGTTTCTTCTCTCGGGCTATGAGAGATGAGAAACGAAAGGAATTTCTATATCCGAAGATTGATGGGTTGAAGGTGACTGACCTGGCTACCAAGTTCAATCACCTATTGCAGTATGCTAGATCGGAGGTATCCAGTGAGGAACAAAAGATCAGGTATTTCCACGAATGGATGAGTCCTGATATCAAGCCACTAATGGTGCACCATACATGCTCTACTTTGGAGCAGTATGTGGATGCAGCCTATAAACTGGAAGTGACCCTGGAAGAGTCAACTAAGAGACGTAACCGCCAGAGATCTATGCAAAATCAATCTCAGGCGAGTGGTTTCAAGCGTCCTGCACCGCCGTCGAACTTTGTAAAGTCTGGTCGGGCAAAGACTGAGATGACTCAGAGTGGGTCTACACCGCAGTCCGGTCAGAATAAGAAACCAATACAGTGTTTTAACTGTGGTGTGCACGGACACAAGAGCAATGTGTGTCCAAAGGAGAGAAAGACTTGTTTTTCTTGTGGAAAGGAAGGACATTTGCAGACGTTCTGTCCGCAAAAGAAGCAAAAAGGTGCTGAGTCACAGCAAGGGTCAGTTAATCAGAGCAATCGACCTAGATTCAAGCCAGTAGAGAGTCGTAATCCTTCGACTCATACTACTGCTCAGAACAAGGGGAAAGCCCCAACTGTTTCCGGAGGACAAGGTCAACGCATGTACGAGATGCGTGAGGCGGATGGACCCAATACTCTGATTGCTCAAAGTACTTTATACCTCCACTCTACTCCTGTATGCATATTGTTTGATTCGGGTGCTACCCATTCCTTTATCTCTGAGAGCTGTGTCAGTAAGTTAGGATTAGTATGCAACGAAGCTTGTGAGCCTTTCGTTGTAAACCTTCCTAATGGTAACCAATTAGTGGGAACCAAACGTCTGTCAGAATGTCCGGTTACCATTCAAGGTAAGAAATTCGAAGCAGATTTGATCTGCATTGCCATGGCTCCATACGACATCATTCTCAGTATGGATTGGTTGACACGTCATGGGGCGGTAATCGACTTGAGTTCAAGGACTGTGACGGTTTCATCTGAGGGCCAGAGTATATGCAAATTTAAGGATCGTAATGACGCTGATAATGGCAGGCTCATCAATGCGATGGCTGCGTTTAAGCTACTACGACAAGGTTGTGTCGGGTACCTTTGCTATCTGGATGCGCCCAAGAAAGATGAACCATCAGTTCTCGATATTCCAGTCGTTAGTGAATTCCCGGATGTCTTTCCGGAGGAAATTCCTAGATTACCCCCACATCGCGTCGTAGAGTTTACGATAGATCTTGAGCCTGGTACTACGCCGATTTCTAAAGCACCGTATCGGATGGCTCCTGCGGAGATGCAAGAATTGAAAAAGCAACTGGAAGATCTTCTTGACAAAGGTTATATAAGACCGAGTGCATCACCTTGGGGTGCTCCGGTTTTGTTTGTTAAGAAGAAAGATAGATCGTTTCGACTTTTTATCGACTATCGTGAGTTGAACAAGGTTACGATCAAGAACAAGTATCCTTTACCTAGGATTGATGATCTGTTAGATCAACTTCAAGGAGCAAAAGTCTTTTCCAAGATCGATCTGAGATCTGGTTACCATCAGCTCAGAATTCGTGAGGGAGATATTCCGAGGACTGCATTCCGGACAAGATATGGTCACTACGAGTTTGTGGTTATGCCATTCGGACTTACCAATGCTCCAGCAGTCTTTATGGACTTGATGAATCAATGTTTTCACCAGTACTTGGATAAGTTTGTGGTGGTCTTCATCGATGATATTTTGATCTACTCTCCGAGTGAGAAAGCTCACGAGGAACATCTGCGGATTATCTTGTCAGTCCTTAGACAAAATGAGTTGTACACTAAGTTGTCTAAGTGTGACTTTTGGATCAAAGAAGTGGCTTTCTTAGGCCATGTGATCAACGAGAATGGGGTGATGGTCGATCCTCAGAAGATTGAAGCTGTAGCAAACTGGAAGCGGCCTCAGAATGTGAAAGAGGTGCACAGTTTCCTTGGACTTGCCGGATATTACAGACGGTTCGTAGAGGGATTTTCTAAGATCGCTTTACCCATGACCGATTTACTCCGCAAGGTCCATAAGAAGTTTATGTGGAATGATAAGTGCGAGGCCAGTTTTCAAAAGCTGAAACAGTGTCTGACCTCTACACCAGTACTAGCACTGCCAGAAGGAAACGATGGATATGTGGTCTATAGTGATGCTTCTAAGAGTGGTTTGGGTTGTGTGTTGATGCAGAAAGGCAGAGTTATTGCATATGCATCTCGACAACTAAAAACCTGTTGGGCCTGGCATCCCCGGAGAAGACGAGTCGGGAGAATCGAGCCCAAGCCCACTGCAGATCGGAAGAACAAAGGAAAAGGACTTACCATTTTTGGACGACGAGGAAGATAAGGCGAGAAGGCACACAATTACGCTTAGAACGCAAGCATTCTGGCTCACAAACGGATCAGAACAACACTTACGCTCCCCGCCTAGCTCTCTAGCAATCATCTGCGCTTACTCCCCACCGGTCGCCACCTAAAAGTCATCGGTCGAGTCCTACACGACCACTCGGTCTAAACTACGATAAGTTGTATCTCAATTCGATCTGATCAATACATTATCTAATAAAATCATCTCGCTATTCTACATTTACTCTTTGCTTGTCAATTATCTATTTGGTTTGGATTGTTTTCTATCACCCGATCGACTAGTTACCCCGTCTAAGGCGATTTAGGTCGTCCGATCTTTTCGCCCTAAAACAATTTGGCGCCCACCGTGGGGCAACTTGCCGATCACCCTTCCGAAACTTTCCAACCATGACTATTGACCCACCTACCGACAATCAAGAACCACGTCTCGAAGACGGAACCCAAGATACAGCAATCACAACCGAAAATCCTACTCCAACCCAGTTCCAAGAACTTTCCCAAAAAATGGCCACCCTTCAAGAGGAACTAGCCCAGCAACGCCAAAAGACTGAAGCCCTAGCCGCTTTGTCAACCCAATCTGAAGCCGAGATCGCGCAACTAACTCGTGAAAATGAGTCTCTTAAGTCGCAGGTACAGTCAGTGGCTTCAGGATCTAGGAACGTGCCCGTCCACGGCGGCACCCGAACACGCCTCGACATGGACAACATCGAGCCGACGCCTCCGAGCATACGACGTCCTGGACACACTGAGGGTATGTCTCGAACTCCTTT
Organism: Rheum nobile; assembly: GCA_027886185.1. Classification (NCBI taxonomy): domain Eukaryota; kingdom Viridiplantae; phylum Streptophyta; class Magnoliopsida; order Caryophyllales; family Polygonaceae; genus Rheum; species Rheum nobile. The sequence continues at coordinate 129,835 of WOAB01000417.1, forward strand.
CGCTAGTCCATTTTCGACTAACCATGTCACCTTTTCCACACCGATCGGGTCTGCTGGGACCCGAATCGATGAACCACAGGTTACCAATCCACCATATGTCCTGGCTCTTTTCCAACAGACGCTCGACAGACACATGAAGACGATCGACGATCGCTTCAACAGGCTCCCAGGAGTCCCGCAACCAATCGAGAGGGAAACGTCCGGCGGATTCGAAGAATCCTCGTTCGTCGAAGAAATCGCAAGGGTCGAGATCCCCAAGAAGTTCCATCTCCCCAACATGGTGACGTTCGACGGCACCACCGATCCAGATGACCATATCTCTCTCTATAAACAAAAACTAATGGTTGCATCTCTTTCAAGGGAGAGCCGTGAGGCAGTCATGTGCAAAAGCTTTGGCACAACCCTCGCGGGTCCCGCACTAACATGGTTTATGCGTTTGCCTCAGGGAATGATTACATCCTTTGCGGATCTGGTCAACTCTTTCAAGAGTCAATTCGCCAGCAGTCGGAGGCTCGAAAGACAATCAAGTGACCTCTATCGAGTCACACAAAGGTATAACGAACCCCTTCGGAATTATCTTAACAGGTACAATAAGGAGAAAGTGGCAATTCCCCACTGTGACGTCACAACCTCCATCGAAGCCTTCCGACAAGGCTTGGTCAAAGACAGCAATCTCTACGACGAGATTACCAAGTACCCATGCAAAAGTTTTGAAGATGTCCAGGCCAAAACCATGGCCGAGGTAAGATTGGAAGAGGATCGTGAGTCGCGTAAAGCCTCACGCAGACCCGATCCATCCGACCGTAAACATCCCTCCGACAACCGTCGAGACAGACGATCTCATCCCTATTCTCATAATCGAAACGAACTAAATCAGGTAAACTCTTTCCAAGACAGGTCACAGGAATGGAGAGACGGTCCGGCGTTGCCTCCTAGGGTCTAGTCTTATAATTTCAATGTTTCCGTATCAGAGCTCGTCAAGAGTTTCGACAAATATGGAAAAGAGGTAAGATGGCCCCGAAAGAGCGACCGACCGGATGTCAAGAAGGACATGAGTCGATGGTGCGAATTCCACGGCGACCACGGTCATTCGACCGACGAGTGCATCGCCCTGCGGAAGGCAGTCGCTAGGCTGCTCTCATAGGCGCTCCTACGCGACATAATCTCGGAGCGGGCAAAGGCTACCATGGAACGTCGAGATCAGGTAAAACAGAACAAACCCCCATCTCCCGTCCATACAAAAGTTGTCAATACCATTTCAGGTGGATCGGATATATGTGGAAACACATACTCCGCGGCTAAGCGACACGCTAGGGAAAGCAAGGGCGACAAGCCCGAGGCATCGGAATTCAAGCCAAGGAGGACATCTAACCTTCCGACGGTCACATTCGACGAATCCGATTCCGACGGGTAGGATAGTCACCACGATGGTCTGGTAATCTCTTTGTCTATTGGTAATTGTTTAATACGGAGAGTACTAATCGATACAGGGAGTTTGACAAACCTCTTGACCCTTGATGCTCTTAAAGAAATAGGTCTAACTGAGAACGACCTAATCAAGAAGTCGACCCCACTGGTCGGGTTCAGTGGTGAGGTTAAGCATACGACTGGTGAAATCATTCTAACCACATACGCTGGAGGAATCAACCAACAGGTGAAATTCTTAGTCCTAGACTGTCCGTCCCCCTATAATTGTATTCTTGGCAGGCCATGGATACACGCTATGAAGGCAGTACCTTCAACATATCATCAAGTCATCAAATTTCCCACTGAATGGGGAGTCCAAGAGATCAAAGGAGATCAAAGGACCGCAAAAGAATGCTACGTCGCTTCCATGAAGAGCGCAGCTGAACACAAGACCACATAGCAACCACAGAGCGGCGAAGGGCCTAGTCGGTACGTCAAACCAGAAATGGAAAAACTCGATGAAATCGCACTAGACCCTTCAAAGCCAAACCAAACGGTAAGGGTCGGGTCGGACTTGGACGATTCAACCAGACAACAACTTCTTGACTTTCTCAGGGCCAATGCCGACTGTTTCGCATGGTCGCATGAGGATATGGTCGGAATATCTCCAAACGTTATTACTCATAAATTAAATGTGGATCCATCTCATCCCCCTGTCAAGCAAAAACACAGGAAGTTCACCCCCGAGCGGAACAAGATAGTCGACGACGAAGTCAAAAGCTTATTGGAAACAGGAAAGATCAGGGAGGTCCACTATCCTGAATGGCTAGCCAACGTGGTCGTAGTCCAGAAGAAGAACGGCAAATGGAGAGTCTGCATTGACTTCACAGACCTCAACAAGGCTTGTCCCAAGGACTCATTCCCTCTACCCCATATCGACGCCATGGTCGATGCCACAGCGGGGCACGAAATGCTTACCTTCATGGACGCTTTCAGCGGTTACAATCAGATCCTTATGGAACCCGACAATCAAGAAAAAACAGCGTTCATCACCAGCCAAGGTATCTATTGTTACCAAGTAATGCCCTTTGGTCTGAAAAATGCAGGGGCTACGTATCAACGACTAGTCAACAAAATGTTCAAAGACCAAATCGGAGACACGATGGAAGTCTACATAGACGATATGTTGGTCAAGTCCAAAAAGTAAGAAGATCACATAGACCACCTACGCGACAGCTTCGAGGTGCTCAAAAGGTACAACATGAAACTAAACCCTACTAAATGCTCCTTCGGAGTGTCGTCAGGGAAGTTCTTAGAATACATGGTGACACAAAGAGGAGTAGAGGCCAGCCCAGAACAAATCAATACTCTCATCAACCTTCGATCCCCCCGATGCGTCAAAGACGTATAGAAGCTCACAGGTCGGATAGCAGCTCTGAACAGATTCATCTCCAAATCATCCGACAAGTGCAAACCCTTCCACGACACACTCAAGAAGAACAAGTCCTTTCAATGGACGGAAGAACACGAAGCAGCGTTCCAAAACCTCAAAGAGTATTTGGCCAGTCCCATGTTACTAACCAAACCCAAAGGCGACGAGCCCTTATTTCTTTATCTTGCAGTGTCAGAATCAGCCGTAAGCGCAGTACTGGTCAAAGAGGAGGATGGCAAACAGTCGCCAATATACTACGTCAGTCGGATGCTGTTACCAGTCGAAACAAGGTATTCGTCACTTGAAAAGCTCGTGCTATCATTGGTAATGGCTTCGAACAAACTCAAACCATATTTCGAATCTCATACTATTATTGTTCGCACTAATCATCCCATGAGAGCTATCATGAGGAAACCTGAGTTCACAGGACGAATGACCAAATGGGCCATACACCTCAGCGGTTACGACATCGAATACGAGCCCAGGACAGCGATCAAGTCGCAAGCCTTAGTCGACTTTGTGGCCGATTTCAGTCCGACCCTAGAGCAAGAAGCCACAAAAGAAGCAACACAACTACTCGCGACGGACGAGGCAGGTACATGGGAGCTCCACACAAACGGGGCATCGAATGCCAGAGGATCGGGGCTAGGGGTCGTGCTAAAGTCGCCACAAGGAGACAAGATAGCTCAAGCTGTCAGATGTGAGTGGGATGCGACTAACAACGAAGCTGAATACGAAGCGCTCATATTCGGACTCATCCTGGCTCGCGACCTAGGGGTCCGAGAGATCGAAGTCGTTTGCGACTCTCTGCTAGTCGTAAACCAGATACAAGGGGCGTATAATGCCAAGGATGCCAGAATGATAGCCTACCTGGAGGTAGCCAAGAAACTGATCGAACAATTCCAAACAGTCAACATCAGACAAGTGCCCAGGGATCTTAACACCCAAGCTGACGCACTCGCTAATCTAGGATACGTCCTAGACCCAAAGGAATTTCCACACATACCATTGGCCCACATCATGACGCCAGCCGTCCCAAGGACATCCGTCGAGTCAACATCATCGCTTGAAGAACTCGTCGCCATGGAAATAGGCGACCGACCAGAAGAAGACATCGTCGACACCAATGACGACTGGATACTACCTTACATTAGATGGTTGAAAGACGGTATTCTACCCGACGACAAGACAGAAGCAAAAAGGCTCAAGGTACAAGCACTCTCTTACGATATCATAGATAACATCTTGTACAAAATGTCTGTTACAGGATTACTCATACGATACCTCAAGACTCCAGAAGTCAGACGTATCTTGCAATCGTTGCACGAAGGGGAGTGTGGCAACCACACCGGCGGACGAAGCCTCTCGGGTAAAGCCCTACGAAACGGGTACTATTGGCCAACGATGAACAAAGACGCCATGGAATACACCAAGAGATGCGACGCCTATCAGCGGCACGCACCCGTCCATCATCAGCCTTCGGAGCTCCTCCATCCGACCCTAGCTCCATGGCCCTTTATGAGATGGGGAATGGACATCGTCGGAAAGCTCTCCCCCGCGTCGGGTCAAAGAGTCTTCTTCCTTGCCATGACGGACTACTTCTCTAAATGGATCAAAGCCGAAGCCTACAGAGAGGTAAAAGATCAACACGTCATTTCATTCATAAAACGCAATATTTTGTGCAGATTTGGCGTCCCGTCAGAAATCGTGTGCGACAACGGCTCCCAATTCATCAGTCATAAGACTCGAGTCTTTTGCGATCAATGGAACATCAAGTTGGTCACATCCACACCTCAGTATCCGCAATCCAACGGACAAGCCGAATCCAGCAATAAGATCATCATCAACAACCTCAAGAAATGCCTCACAGGGGCTAAAGGCAAATGGGCAGACGAACTCCCACTTATTCTCTGGTCCGACAAGACTACTCCAAAGAATGCGACCGGGCAATCGCCTTTCTCTCTCGTCTACGGGAGCGAGGCGGTCATCCCGGCTGAGTTACTAGTTCTGACCGCTCGTTGCAACCTTCAGACAAATGAACAGAACGACATCGAACTAACACACAATCTGGACACAGCGGACGAGATCAGGGAGAAAGCCCGAATCAGGATGGTCAGGTTCCAACAACAGGTCGCAAGGAGCTACAACAAGAACGTTCGAATCAAGGCATTCAAGGTCGGAGACTGGGTCCTAAGGAAAACTTTCCAGAACACCAAGAACCCATTTGACGGAAAGCTAGCACCGCAATGGGAAGGACCCTACTTGATCACCGAAGTGGTCGGACAGGGAGCATATCAGTTAAAGGATAAAGACGGACAACTGATCCCGATGAGTTGGAACACAGCACATCTAAAACTCTACCATTTCTGAACCAATGAGGTAAAACATCACACAAATCTTATACCTCGCATATACATTGCTATCTGTCGTATACAAATCGCATGCCATCGCATATACATTGCTATCTGTCGCATACAAATCGCACGCTATCGTATATACATTGCTACCTGTCGTATACATACCGCATGCTATCGCATGTGCATCGCTATCTTCTTTTACATGTCATCATCTAACACTAAGCGAGGACTTCCTCCTTACAAAAACACAAATGTAGAACATCATTTACATTGGATCCTGTCATCCGCAAAAAAGCGCTTACATTACATTACGCGATCGATCGGAACACGGGGAGATGACAACACAGGCACGTCGGCACACAGCCCGCCTTACACAAAACATAAGGTACAACACCTTATTACATTTACGCAATAAAACATATTGCTTACCTCCCCGGCATAATGTCATGACTAACACATACACAAACACATCACAGGCCTGCTCTACATACATACACACGGTGAAACCCCACTCGACGGAGCATATGGGTGAAACCGACATACACAAATACAAAACGTCGTCGACAACTTCCTTGAAGGTTCGACGAACATGTACGAAACAAACAAGCATACGATTCTATATGTAAAAATACAATTGCATCGAAATAAAAGCATTTTTATACAAATACGCGACCCGCGATGGTGGACAGGTCGCCAAAACACATTGTCAACCTACACATCTGTAGGACTTTAACGACAGTCATTCAGAAATATCATGTGACCCGCGATGGTAGACGGGTCGCCAAAACACATAATATTCAAACCCATACACAGGTGGGGCAAACAAAGTCGTACTATGCAAAGAAAACAAATCAAGCGTCAGGGGCAATGGCATTACCTTCTGCAGGGGCTGGCTCCAGAGAAGCTATCTCGTCAGTCGGCTCGACATCGCCGGGATGGGCCTCGTCCTCATCGGCGCCTTCATCCACGGCCTCTTCTCCGACGCCGGCCAAGCAAAACAGCTCCTGACCAGGATCGCCCTTTGGGAACATGGAGTCCAGAGTCTCCTTCTCCGCTTTCAGGTCCCAGAGCTCATGCTTGCCCTTGTTGAACTCTTCGATCATCTCGATGCGCGACTTCACAGCATAAAAGGCCCCAACATCGCCAGCAATTTGGCCATCGGCAATCCGAGCCCACTTCACCTCCTCCTCAACGCCTGATCGGCACTCTTCAAACCCCCTCCGACTTGCGACCAGCTCTTCTTGACAACTCTTCAGCTCCCTGGTGAGGCGACGCTCAGTCTCACGGAAGCGACTCTCCGCTCCCTCCAGTTTGGTCCTCAAAGATGCAAGGTCGGACTCTGACCTAGCAGCCCTGTCCTCGGCCTTGACAAGCATCACCTGAACACCGGAGTAAGCTCCCAAGAAATACTGGAAGGCCTGACAGAAAGACACACGATAACACAAAAACACAATCAAGAAACGTGGTCGAGCAAAAAGAAACATAAAAACAAGAACAAAGGGCAACTCACCCTCCATGCGGAGCATCCCGCTTCACCAATGCAGTCTAGAGGGGAGACATCCTTAACTTCCGACTTCAAAGTCGGGTCCTGAGCGCGAAAAAGGTCGGCGATCGACTGTCCGACGGCACCGATCTTGCCGACCCCCTCAGCGGTCGCACTCTTCTTCCTAGGGATGTCCTCCACCTTGACGTCTTCAGGGCGAGCGCTCGCCTTCCTCTTAGAGCCAGTCTTGACTGGAACCGTCAGATCCACCAGATCCGGTTTGCTTGACGCGGCTTTGGCCGCCGCCTTCCTCTACTCGATCAGACTTTTCCCTGACGCCACCCTCAAACGAGCACTCGATCGACCACCAGGGGAACCTGACACGACAGAACAACAGAAAGGGAGAAATCCTAAAGTACACGACAAAACGAAAAACAGTAAAAGACGCCTAGAGTCAAGAATCTACCTTTTACACGAGACGATGAGACATTCGACATGTCGTCTTGAGAGGCAGGGGTCGTCGACAGCAGGTTGACGTTCACAAACTTTCTTTCAGATGCGGTAATTTCAAGGACAATCTTCGACAAGCCTTTCGACCGGCTACTCACTTCTAGATCTTCTGGTTCGGGGACTACAAAAAAGAAAAGTTAAAGCAAGAGTTAAGACACATAAAATACGCGAAAGAGAAGACAAATACATACTATCAATTCGCCACTCCGTCAACAAAAACGGACACTCTCCCTCCTTCTCCAAAGAAGAACGTTCGATGAAAAAGAACTTTGACCCCCATCCGCGGTCGTTGACATCAGGGCTCTGCACCAAGGGCTTCCGACCATGTCGGATACGCAACTGAACGCGACAGACCCAATAAAGTAGTTATACCACAGAGCGTCAAAATCAAAATCGGCCCCAGTTTGAACATTCACAAGGTCTAAAACCCTAAGAACTCTCCACGCCTGAGGCATTACTTGACATGGTGCCAGCGCCAAAGTGGCTAAAAAATCCCTGACAAGGGGAGAGAAAGGAAATTTGTGCCATATTCTAAACGGGTATGCGTAGAAGCAAATCCATCCCGCGTAACACGCATCGGCCCTCTCGTCTAGATGAGGCAACCTGGCGACCGTCTCCGGTGGAAAGCCCCCGACTTGGAGAACTTGATCCAGCTCTGCCTGGGACAAAGTGCTAGTCAATGCATCCGACTCCTTCAAAATGAAACGAGGAGGAGTTTCGCCTTCACGAGAATCGGAAAGAGTCTTCAACGACTCAGAAGCCTCGATGGAAACCATTTCGAGAATGGAAAGAGAGATCAAAGAGCTATGACTAGAGAAATTAGAAAACTATGGCGAGAGAGACCGAGAAGCTTACCAGAAGAAACTTGCAAAGGAAGATGGGATGAAGACTAATCGATTCCCTCTGCTCCAAATTTATGGAGGGAAGTGAAGATTTGCAGAGGCATCGCATCATGCCCCAATCACGCACCACGTAGCCCTGAGCAAACGCGCCAAAAAAGGATGGTGGAGATCGTGTTTTCGGAAGTTGCCTCGGATTCCACTTTCCTTGCTTAAACCGAAAGCCCAAGGCAACTTGGGGCTATTGTTGGGCCTGGCATCCCCGGAGAAGAATAGTCGGGAGAATCGAGCCCAAGCCCACTGCAGATCGGAAGAACAAAGGAAAAGGACTTACCATTTTTGGACGACGAGGAAGATAAGGCGAGAAGGCACACAATTACGCTTAGAACGCAAGCATTCTGGCTCACAAACGGATCAGAATAACACTTACGCTCCCCGCCTAGCTCTCTAGCAATCATTTGCGCTTACTCCCCACCGGTCGCCACCTAAAAGTCATCGGTCGAGTCCTACACGACCACTCGGTCTAAACTACGATAAGTTGTATCTCGATTCAATCCGATCAATACATTATCTAATAAAATCATCTCGCTATTCTACATTTACTCTTTGCTTGTCAATTATCTGCTTGGTTTGGATTGTTTTCTATCACCCGATCGACTAGTTACCCCGTCTAAGGCGATTTAGGTCATCCGATCTTTTCGCCCCAAAACAAAACCTATGAAGCAAACTATCCGACCCATGATCTGGAGTTGGCAGCAGTGGTATTTGCATTGAAGATTTGGAGGCACTATTTATATGGTGTAAGATGTCAAGTCTTCACTGACTACAAGAGTCTCAAGTATGTATTCACACAGAAAGAGTTGAATATGAGACATCGCCGTTGGCTAGAATTGCTCAAAGATTATGATATTGAATTGTTGTATCATCCGGGCAAGGCTAATGTTGTAGCCGATGCGTTGAGTAGGAAGACACCGCATGAGACGGTGGTAGCACTCCTCACTGCTCAAGCCAGACTAAACCAATTGATATGCGAGGCTGAAATCTTGTATGATCAGCGTAGAGGATACCTGAGTATGTTAGAAATTCAAGCCACGCTACTCGATCATATTCGAGAGAAGCAAATTGACGATATCATCTTGGTAAAGCTAAGCAGTGAAGTGTTAAACGGGAAAGCTCCCGATTTTGTGATTCAGAAGGATGGATCACTCTGGTTTCAGGACCGAATTTGTGTACCTGACGTTGATGGTCTTCGCCAGTTGGTGATGAGGGAAGCCCATTCGTCAGCTTATTCTGTACATCCAGGCTCTAGCAAAATGTACAAGGACCTCATAAAGAAATTCTGGTGGCCAAACATGAAATGGGATGTGGCAGAATTTGTAGCAAGATGCTTGACTTGTCAGAGAGTCAAGATAGAACACCGTAGACCAGGCGGTGAATTGCTACCTCTCTCAGTGCCAGAATGGAAATGGGAGGATATTGCTATGGACTTCGTCACCGGATTACCCAAGACTCGAACGCAGAAGGATGCTATATGGGTGATTATTGACAGGCTCATGAAGAGTGCTCACTTCGTGGCTATCAAGTCAACATGGGGAGTCCAAAGGTTAGCCGAAGTATATAAGCAAGAGATCATCCAGTTACATGGTATTCCCAAGACTATTGTATCGGATCGTGATGGCCGTTTTACGTCGAGATTCTGGAAGGAACTCCACAAGGCCATAGGAACCGAGTTAAGGTTTAGCACCGCATTTCATCCTCAGACAGATGGACAGTCTGAGAGGACTATCCAGACTCTAGAGGATATGTTGAGAGCGTGTGTACTCGATCGACCGACTAGCTGGGAAGACAGCTTGAGTCTAATCGAGTTCACATACAATAATAGCTGGCATGCTACTATAAAGATGGCTCCATTTGAAGCTTTGTATGGTCGGAAGTGCAGATCACCAATTTGTTGGGATGAGAATGCTGACAAGATTCTGCTCGGACCAGAGTTGGTCGAGATAACTGCTTCAGACATTGCTTTAATCAGACAGAGAATGTTGACAGCACAAAGTCGACAGAAGTCTTACGCAGATCCAAGGCGTAGGAATATCGAGTTTGAGGTTGGTGACAAAGTATTTGTCAAGGTATCGCCATCCAAAGGAGTATTCAGATTTGGTAAGCGTGGGAAGCTTAACCCTCGCTACGTGGGACCATTTGAGATTCTCGACAGAGTGGGATCTCTAGCATACCGTTTGGCATTGCCACCATCGGCGCATCCTGTACATAATGTGTTCCACGTATCCCTATTGAGAAAGTACGTGCCAGATGAATCTCATGTGTTAAGCTATGAAGACATCGAGATTCAGGCAGATGGTACTTATAAAGAAACACCTGTGCGCATTCTGGAATGCCGTGAAAAGCAATTACGCAACAAAGTGGTACCGTTGGTACGGATGCTATGGTCTAAAGCAGGAACATAAGAGACTACTTGGGAGACTTGGGAAACTGAGGTAGATATGCGTAGACGTTTTCCCGAGATGTTTACGACCTAAGTTTCGGGGTCGAAACTTCTTTTAAGGGGGAGGTGATGTAATATCCCTCATTTTTGTAAGGAAATTTTCGAATTTTCTTATGACCAGATTACAAGTCAGATTAAATTCAGAGAAGTACGGACATTCTATGCAATGTGCGACCTCTGTAATATTTTTCTGAGTAATACAAAATACAGTTAATGTATTTTTGGGTTAAAATGTCATTCGTGTACGAATATATTTAATCCGGGGTTAAAAATATTTAACCACTTGGTAAGAAAAGACAAAACGGACAAAAAGGGGCAAAATGGCCTTGACCGCACCCCACGGTCAAGCGGCCGCACCCGCGGCGAAGGCCAAACTTGGGGGCGGTAACAAGTCGGCCACCGCACCCCGCGGCCACACCACCGCACCCCGCGGTGGCAACTGTCTTCTTGACAGCGTGCAAGCAACTTGGCGAGGCTATAAGCGTAGCCTTGTTGAGTCATTCACCCTACGTTTTTAGGCTAGACACTTCGTGGTGTATGTGTCTTGCCTGGGAGCAGCCTTGTGGGACTATAAATGGAGAGAGGAGGCGGAGAGAAAGCTCAGATCATCAGCTCCAACGTCATCTTCCTCCTAAGAAAAACTCCATTTTTGGTTTCAAAGTTCAGCTTGTTTTGAGAGGGATTCAAATTCCTTTTTGAACGTTAGAAGGGTGTTCCTAAGTGGTATTCCAAAGCTTAAGAAGGTGGGAGATCAAACCAAGAACAAATCGAAGTCGAACGAATCGATTTGGGTAAGTTTCTCCATGGCCACTGTTGAAGAACTCGCTCTGGCACTTGACCGCACCCCGCGGCAGAGGCTCCACCGCACCCGCGGCGAGCTTACCCGGGTTGTATGTTCTTGGGTGTTTTGCTTCGAGCGAGGCTTGATTCCTTCGATTCCTCTTGTATTATTTTAGATTCATATATGTAGATATTGAATCTAACTTAGGGTCTTGTTATGGGTCGTTCCATATGGATTTATTGTCCAGGATCTGTCCCAGTTTCAGACTATGAACCCTTCGTTCCTAAGCTTGTGAAGCTTTCATCGATCTAAGGCAAGTGGCGGTTCGCTCTTGCTCATCATTCCATATTTCCATTAATTATCAATTGTTTAATTGTTAATTAATTTGGGATGATTATTGTTCTTGTCTGGGAACGGTTTTGTGAAACTGTTTTGGAAATTAAAATGGATATTATAATAGGTTGTATATATGCTAGAACAACGCTATTATATAAATATATCTAGATTGAAATATATCTATGATGCTGGCCTTGATGGCTTTGATATGATTTTGGACAGTTCTGAACTGTTTAAGTTAGAACGAGTATTCACAGGAACGCTACTTAGTATCTCCTTGTGAGTACTAGTCGTTTCTTTATAACCAAGTGGATGAGATGTCCAGGCCCCAACACTTCTCTTTGGTCATGACCATTCCCTGTCCGTGTACAGGGAAGGTGCACACAGTTGGTGCCACTCTTTGGGATTTAGTCCCTACTCTATATCTCAATATCCGCAAGGATGGGATTCTAAAAGCTTGAAACGTGAATGAGCGTTTTGGAATTAATTAAGATAAGTGCCCGAGCACACATGATTAATATACCCTTGATGAGTAGTGCAGCTAGGCAATAGTGCAGTTAGGAAACTCGTCCTGACCTTGATCAGAGTACGTTCTCTTTCCAATCTAGATTCGCTTTATGCGGTGAGGTTGGTCGTGAACCGAAACATCTAGTCAGTTTTTAAACGCTTGTATGTGAAACTATAATGTTCCAGACATTTGTCATGCTTCCGATGAGACTCACTCTTTTGGAGTCTTCTCTTGGATATACTTCCCCTAAGACTCATATCCGTTGGAGTCTTCTCTTGATCATGTCTTTTGATATATTCCAGTAGAAGTATGGTGGTTGGCTATCGTTATCGGTTATTATCCGAGAAACGATGAGTCTAACCTAATACGACTACTTCGAACCACTCTGCTTTGTGCCCTTACATAGTCTTTCATTAGACTAATCAACCGTAATTGTTCTCTGCATGGTTGGCTGGTGTCATCCGTTCGATTCGGCACATCAAATAAGTTGCCATCCCACGAAGGCTAAGAACGACTATGACGAGAGGTGTTTTTAACAAATTTACCTAGGTTGAGATCCTTGGCGTTGATCGTTGTGGTCAAGACTTGTATTTATCTTTAAAAGACTTCCGCTATGCTTGGATTACTTTGATAACAATGTTTTGCCCTATGGGGATTGGGTTGTAATCCCCTGACAAATGTTTTAACTATGGTTTGTTGATTATATAAATGTTGTTTATGATTTGTATAATCCGGTAAAGCCTTGGGTGGCTTCGGAGGTGAAATTCGAGGTCACTGGCGGTAATACCTTTCCAAATGGGTTAAAATTTGGGGGTGTTACAATTCAGTTGATCTTTACAACAGTCATGAAAATTACAAACAATGCTACACAAATGATCAAACAAATGTGTATAGTTCATAATAAATAAAGAGCAATAAACATAAGTCGTTTCAAAATTTGGATGGAGATATAGAAAATGTATACATGGGTTAATCTTGTGCATTACATAGCATGTAATCTCATCAATTCCAAAATCATAAAATTCACTAGAGGATCGTAAAGATCTACTTATTGCTGAAATTACTAAAAATATGTTTAATTTGCTTTTGTAGAGTGGAGACATAAGATTTTAGATTCACTCAGCGGTTTATATATGAATTATTCAAAGCCTCCCGATATATCGTATTGTAAAATCTTCTCATAAAACGTACGTTATGAAAATTAGGAGAATATGAAGATCACGAAAATTAATCCTTAGATGTACAATAATAAATATTTCATTGAAAAAGTAAAAGTGTTTAAAGTATATAATTAATTCTTGAAGTTCTCTCATGTTACTGAAAAATAGAGTGTACTGTTTTTCAAAGAAAAATGTATATTTGTATTAGCTAATTTTATAAACTCTATTATTCACATAATCATAGCTATCAATTATATTTAAAAAATAACCCATATGCAATGATTAATGTAAACATAAAAAAATTGAAGTAAAAAAGTTTGGGATAGTTAAAATATACCAAAGGTTATTCTTGTTTGTTATGCTAAGTTTATTTAAATGTGTATTTATATTTACAGAAAAAAGAAATAAGTTTTTTAATTGAAAATATTTGGGATAATTAAAATATGCATTTAATAATTAATGCTCATAATTTTTATATCGGTTTTTCTACCCTATACCCTAAGAGCACATGTTAAGAATTGTCGTTTGAGAAATTGTTCCCTAAAAAGGAACGCTTAAACCCTTTTATAAAATATTAAAATCCCTAATATAATAAAGCCTAACAAAATCCTTCTAAAATTAAGTGATAGAAAAATCGTATTTGTATTTAACATGCATTAGTTATTTTATGGTATAAAAATTGTCATTGGAGAAGTAACGTAACTAATACGACGATTTATATCGGAAAGAAGAGTGAAACTATGATAAGATTTTCCATGTTCTTAGAAATAAGATTAAATTGACATGTTAGATTTAACAATAAAAAACCTCAATAATGTTGTACATTAAATTGAGAAGTTTGGTTGATTAAAATCAAATTTGATAGTCAAGTAAATAAAACATAAATAATGTAAGATATATTGATTTAAAATTCAAATACTTGGTTGGTTAACATCAAACTTCGTTAATATCCACAATTTGACACATGAGTAATGTGAGTCCAAAATGGTTTTTGGTGGTTCGAAAATAAATTACTTTTATATAGAAACATAGATTTTATTAATTATTTAATATAATAATAAACTAAAAAATCAGAAAATATCTCAACACTTTTTTTTTCTAAGAATGCTATGATAGCTCCAAATGAGAGAGCTTTAATATATATATATAATATATAATTTTTGATAAAGGAAAAAATTAGGTTGGCCCTAACATCTGTTAGAAAACCACCCTTACGGATGAGAGCCAAAAGCTCTAGATTAGACATCAAATCCACTGCACGAGGAGAATGACAGAGAAGCGCAATATGATCTGCAGCCCGATTCACTTCCCAGAAGACATGATGAAACACGACGTCCAAAAAATAAAGCAAATCCACACGAATGTCCGCAACCACCATCTCAATATCCCAAGGGAAAGACCACAAACTTGCAAGAATATTCAAAACACACAGGTTGTCACCCTCAATTGAAATACATTTGAGACCTAGGGATTTAGCACATAGTATACTTTGTCTGACAGCAAGAGCTTCAACCAAGAGTATACTAACTTCTCCACATTTAAAGTTTTGCATTTTAATGGGATCAGTGTGTTCATTTCTAATGATAAATCCAGCCGAAACATTACCATTATTCAGTTTAGATCCATCAAAATTAATTTTAAAAGAACCAGGGTTAGGCTTTTTCCATCTTAGATTTCTTTTTTTTCCTGAGATTTGGAGTTTTCTTTGTATTTGGTGTCCCGCCCTCTTCAATTAAGTTGCAAGCATTCTTCCAATTCTGGATTTGGTTTTTGATGAAGTGTGTAATGTCTTTTATATGCATTGAAGTGTCATCACCAAAGATTTTCTGGTTTCTTTGAAACCAAATGCTTCACCAGATAGTCGCTAGTTCTTCAAATTCAGCTTTGGAGAGTTGTTGGGAAATATCATCAATAATTTGAATTCGTTTTTTATTATTAGTATCAATATTACTAAGGATATCTACTAAATGCCGATTTATCGAGTAAATAATATCTTTTGTGTGAGGGCAAGAGATTAGAAAATGACATCGAAAAGATTATCACAAGACTCACAATTCAAAGGGATATGAACCCCTTTGATAGAAAGTCTAGCTTTAGTAGCTAGACCATTGTTTACAATTTTCCAGATAAAGTTCTTAATTTTAGTAGATAGGTTAAGTTTCCAAATCCAGGTTAGATTGATTGGGCTGGTGTTGGTGTTGTTAGTAATAAGTTCAAAAGCAGATTTAGTTGAGAACCAACCATTTTTACTTTTGCTCCAATAGAGACGATCTTTTATGTTATTTGCTGGTATTGGTATTTGCTTAATAGATGCGACTATATTTTCTGGTAATATTTTATTAAGTTCAACAATATCCCACGTTTTATCGTTCTTAATATATTTACTTACTGTAATGTTGAAATCAATTAAGTGTTGGTCTTGAATTTCTTTACTGAGTTTATAAGGGAAAACCCAGTTATCTGTCCAAAATTTTATATGGTTCCCATCTCCAACAAGCCAGCGGATGCCATTACAAAAATCATCTTTAAGATCAATCAGTTTACTCCATTGCCATGAGCAGTTTTTTTTTTCTTGTAGTAAAAAATTGTTGAAGTTTTTAAGATATTTATCATTTATAATTTGAACCCATAAGTTGCTTGGTTCAGCTAGTATCTTCCATAGATGTTTCATTTGTAGAGCTTGGTTCATTTCTTTAGCTTTCCTAATGCCAAGCCCACCTTGGCACTTAGGTTTACAAATCTTATCCCAGCCAATCAATGGCGTTGATCTGTCTTTTTTATTCCAGAAGAAACTTCTATTAATTTTATCAATCTCATTATGAATTGATGAAGGGAGCATAAAGCTTTGCATATTATAATTGGGTTTGGTAGCTAAATTTGATTGAATTAGTACAGTTCGTCCAGCTTGTGATAGAGAATTATCTTTCCATTTTTTCAGTTGGTTTTTTGAGCTCGGAATAATGTCTTGGAAGGTATCTTTATTAACTTTCCCATTAATAATAGGACAACCTAGGTATTTTTCTAATGATGAAGTATTAACAATATTTAATGTTTGTCGTATTGTTTCTTTGATATTATTAGAGACATTATTAGTAACCTGAAAAGCAGACTTATGATAGTAAACTTTTTGCCCCGGAAAAGTACAATATTCTTCAATAATGTTTTTAACATTAGCACAGGAGATATGATTAGATTTTGCAAATACAATAATGTCGTCAGCAAAGGCTAGAAAGGGAACACTAATACCCCCTAGCCAATTTAAATCTGATTTGGTTTTTATTTATGTTATAGTTTCTCTGGAGATTTCTCACTAGTATTTCTGAACATAGAATAAAAAGGAATGGTGACATAGGGTCACCTTGCCGAAGACCTCTTTCTGGAAAGATAAGATCCGTCGGTCCATTATTCACAAGTACTAAGTAAGAGACGGTTTTAAAACATTCTTCAATCCATCCAATAAATTTACCGTTGAATCCAAAATTTCCAAGTGTTTTACTTACGAAATTCCAATCAAGTCTATCATAAGCTTTTTCCATATCCAGTTTGATAGCAATCCAACCTTCTTTTCCTTTTTTACTTCTAAAAGAGTGAAATATTTCATGTGCAATCAGAATGTTATCTTGTATAGCTCTATCCTTTACAAAAGCACCTTATAGGGGGTGTATGATTTTGGGTAATTTTTTAGATTGTTTTGTAGATTGTAGAGCATAAGCTTATTGGTCTATAGTCATTAGTAGTTTTTGGATTATCACATTTAGGTATTAATGTTATAATTGTATGACCAATTTGCTTAAGCAGTTTATCAGATTTAAATAAGCTTTTAATTACTTTTATCGCAGTAGGCCCCACAATATGCCAAAATTTCTGATAGAAACAAGCTGACATACCATCAGGTCTCGGGTACTTATCACTACCAATATTAAAAACTGCATTTTTTATTTCAAGATTGGAAGGTAGTTGTGTTAGATAGCTATTATCTTCCTCAGTGATTTCCTTCTGAATTGGATCCAGGTATTTCTGAATATTAATTAAATTGATACTATCTTTTTTATAACGTCTTTGGTAATCTGTTTGAATTTCTTTTCTTATATTTTCTTCACCCGTTATCAGAGTTCCATTACTGCAAGTGATTTCTTTAATACTTTTCCTACTTCTTCTTCCATTAGCAAATCTATGGAAATACTTTGTATTAATATCAGCTGCTTTGATATGATGGAGTTTTGCTCTTTGTCCCCAGTAGGTTTTATGATACTCTATAAGTTTATATTTTTTCCTAATAAGGTTATTTTGTGTTGTTATAAGAGTAAGAGATGGATCAACCATAATCTTTTTTTGGATATCGACTAAGGAATCCTCCGTTTCGTTAAGTTGTTTGAAAATGTTACCAAAAGTGACCTTATTCCATTTTTTGGCACTTGCTTTTAAAGCTTGTGTTTGTTTAACTAACTTAAACATATTTGATCCAACTACATTTAATCTCCAAGCTTGTTTAACTATATTTTCAAAATCTCTTCTTTTCAGCCACATTTTCTCAAATCTAAAAGGTTGAATAGTTCTCTGTTGATTGTTATCCAATCGAATTGAGATAGGGCAATGATAAGAGTTTGTGAATGCATGGTTTTTTGTAAAAAGGCTAGGGTACCATTGTATTATTTGTTCACTAACAAGCGCACGGTCTAATTTCTCATAAATATTATTAAGTTATGTACTATTCTTTCTCCATGTAAAATTACTTCCTTGGGTAGGAAATCAATAAGATCCATATTGTTTTTAAAGTTGAGGAGTCTATCAAATCGAGAGATATTAGGGATAGATCCACCAATCTTCTCGTTTCTGTTTTGAATCTCGTTTAGGTCTCCAATAATGAAGCAAGGGAGGCTAGTTTGTAAGATAAAGTTCGAGACAGACCCCTAGAAAAGATCCTTATCTCTAGAATGAGGAGGTGCATAAATAAAGATAATAATCATAACTTGGTTGCTATTCAGGGTTTTGTATTTTAAAGTTATAAATCTCTCAGTTGTATGGATTATTTCTAAGGTTTAGTTGTAGACTTGACAAGATTTCCATAAAATACAAATACCATCAACAAGTCCTATAGTAGGGGACCAAGCACGGTTGTGAAACCCTGCTTTTTCAGGATGTTTTTGTTAGGCTTTCTATTAGTTTTAGTTTCCAGGAGAGCAATAATTTGTATCCTCTCAATTTTACAGAAAGTTTCTATGTCCAACCAGAAGTGTTTTTTGCTCATACCTCTACAATTCCAAGAGCTAATCTTCATAAAAAAAACTAATTTTTCTTTTTGCAAGTATTTTATTCTTCCTTGTTTTTTGTGGATTTTGAGCACAAGCCCACATTTGATCAGGTAATGGAGCATAGTGAATCTATAATAGTGGGTTCTGGATCTATTTCATATTTCAATAAGATAACTTTCCATTTTCCTTATACAAAGCAAGTAATTAAACTCCACTTCTTTGTTTAATGTATGTTTTCTTTGAGTAATTTCTCGCTGAAGAGAATAAGAAAAATAAAAAACGATTAAGCTTATAATCACAATGGTTATAGAGAGATAGATAACAGAAGAGTACAACTCCCCCATTTCAAAGAAATGATCAGCCACCCCGTCAAAAGACCAAGAGTAGGAATGGTTGCTTTTAGGTGTAAGACACATGCACCCTTTAGAAAGAGTAGAAGATAGGTTAAGGGATAGAAACTTAGTAGTCCGAGCAGAGACCACTGCTTAGTAGTTCGATCATTCAAAAGAGAATGGTGCATTTTTAATCTTGGTTTGCAGCGTGGACAATTCGCACTAGTGTTTGACAGACGGAGCTTTGACGAGTAGTCACCCCTTAAAAACCATAGTTTTGACCTCTTATGTAGTAATAAACATAGATGTCTAGTTGTAAAAGAGTATTTATGACCTGCTTTAGCGTACACTTTAAGTTTGATATGACATTCATAGTAAATGAAAGTGTACTTAATAAAATAAGCCTGAGCGATGATATACTGAAGATTTGTAAAATAGATAAACGCTTTAGATGTGGTCATGTAATTGATTTTGAAGTATATACCCCTCCAGGTAGATTTGCTTTTTGAAATTGTGGCACCAAGACAGGTTTAACTTCTAGAGTTGGAAACTTAGAGAGAACTAGGTTATCCTTCTCTATAAGGAAAACTCTCTTCCCCTTCATGTCTATGATGTGTTTGGGTTTCTTCTAGTCTTTGTACTAGTCTTTCTCTTCTTCGGTCTTTCTCCTCTTCGTCTCTTCGTCTCTTCTTCTTTCTTTGTCTCTTTCGCTCTAGTTTGGTTCTTCTGCAGAATGGAATCTCAGTCATATGCACCAGGTGAGCTTTATCTAACACATGCAGATAGGAATCTGATATCAGGGACAGTTCAGAACTCTTGTTCCGGTACCCATATAAGATCCTTGAATTTACTGGGAAAGGTTTTCACTTCCAAGACCTTCAATTTACATGCGTTGAGGAATTCACTCAAGCTTGCTTGGAAGCTTCGCAAAGGGTTCGTAGTCAGAGAAATACAAACAAACTTGTTGTCGTTCTGTGGAGTTTGATTTTTGTTCCTTTTCCTTCGTTCGTAGATCTTGTAATAATTTAGCTGACTCTAGTGCTAGATTTGGTTGTTCTCTGCCCTTTGGGGCCCCTGCTTTGTTTTTCCATCTTTCTAGTTTACCCCCTTGTATTGCTTCTGTTTTCTCTTCCTGGGTTAGTTAATACAGTTTGTCCTTTTCTCAAAAAAAAAAAAAACTTCTGGAGTTGGAAGCAAAAGATATTTAAAATTCATGCATGCATCAAATGTAAACATATTAGGATGCGATTACTGGTAAGAATAGGATTATTATAAAGATAGTAGGTGAAATTCAATCTCTGAAGCTTATAAATGTATTTGAAAAATTGAAGCAATCATGTCAGACCACACAATCCAGAACTTATCAAGATCAAAATTGGGTTAGAAACTCTATTTTTGGTAGTGTGATCTCCCTTTGTTGATTCCTTAGCAAAGCTAAGGTTGGTTTTATCTCTTTGAGAGGCCTCAGAGATAATGGTTACAGGTAAGAGCGGTCCTTATGGGGGCTTTTGAAGGGGCTTAAACTATTTTTTTTGATAAAATAATAGAAGACATCCCATAAGCCGGGAGATGGGCTTAAATAAAGGGGAAATTTTAAGCCCCATTCAGACGGGCTTAAAAAACAGTGTTTTTAAGGCCCGTTTGGTTGGGGCTAAAAAAATTTGGCCCCAGCCAAACAAAACGCGGCGTTTTGAAGTAAGTAGCCAAACGGCTACTTTACTTCTGACGCTGCCACGTGTCAATATTTTATTGGCACCGCGTCGCTCGTTAGATGAGCGACGCGTGGCGCGATATCAACGGCCAAGATTATTTCCTGGCCGTTGGTATTTTTTTTTTTTAAATATCATATCTTTTTTTATATAAATCCAAAATTAAAAAAAAATACCATAATTCTAGTTTCATTTTTCTCTATCTATAGACACCCATTTTGAATATATTTTATATATTTTTAATTTTTTTATTGTATATTGTATATCATTAATTGAAATAAATTATTTTTAAATTATCTATGGTGGTTTAAAATATAAATATCTATTAATTTCATTTTTTTACATTAAAATACATAGTGGAATTTTTTTTATGGCTTTTTTATGTATTTAGGGTAGTTTTATATTTAATATATGACTATGGGGTAGGTATATCCACTATTTATTGTATAATTTAGGATAGTTGTAAAAATAAAAAATAATTTTTATTTGCCTATAAATAAGATGTAATGGTCATTGTAAAACTCACACATTAACCACACATTCCTATCTTTTCTCAAAATCTGAGATCTCTTTTTCCAAATATCACATTCATCATGAATCCAAATGATGATAACTGCCCAAACTTTCAAGATTTATCCCTAGATTCTTATGATCCTTATAATGTGCAGTATTATGCGAATATTATGTCTCAAAATTCGCTCTCTGAAGCCATAACTGGGAGTGAATCTCAACTCATGGAGGTCCCAATGTTCAGCACACAACCTCAAGATCTTGATGCCGGTCGTGGTCGTGGTCGTGGACGTGGCCGTGGACGTGGTCGTGGGCGTGGTCGTGGACGTGTTGCAGGTGATCCCACTAAACCCAGAAGATGCTCCTGGGGGGAGGCTGAAGATTTGATCCTCATCAGTGGGTACATCAACACCAGCAAGGATGCAATAACAAACACGAACCAAACTTCAGCCTCATTCTGGAAGCGAGTTACAGAGTACTGGAACACTTATAAAGAACCAGGCCAACACGAGCGAGACGCGAAAAGTTGTAAGAATAGATGGCAAGTAATGTGTAAAAGTGTAACTAAGTTTAATGGTTTTTATGCAGATGCTAGTAGAAAGAAAGGTAGTGGGGAGTCATAGGACGATGTTGTTGCTAAGGCTTATTCCGCTTATTTAGAAGATGTGGGGAAGAGCTTTCTTGATATGCATGCATGGAAAGCTCTTTGTAACGAGCCCAAATGGAGTCAATATTATTTGCACAAGGTGAACCAGAACAATCCAAGTTCTGGAAGTGCAAGCTCCAAAAGATCGATTTCTGATGTGGAAGTTGATACTTCAAATGCAAATACCCCGACAAGTGGATTCAGTGGCCATACTATGGAGCGTCCAGAGGGTATCAATGCATGTAAAAGAAAGGGGAAAAAAGTGGCATATGCAAACATTGTTCAAGAGGACGAGCTTGCTAAGGAGACGCAGAGACAAAAAGACCTCATGTTAAGTAGAGCGCATGAATTGGAAATGGCAAAGGTGACAACCAAGAGGGAGAAACAAGCTCACTTTGCTGCGTTGGAGATGGAGCGGGAGAAGAGGGAGAGTTACAAGCAGAAGTGGGAGATGCTCCAGTTCTTGATGGGGCAAAGTAATATTGGTGAGGAAGGAGAGGCTCTCAAGCAGACATTGATGAAAGAACTCTCTGGCATGTGATAGTTTTATGCATGTACTCATGAGGAAGATGTTAGTGTCCATTTTCTGTCTTGCATGGTTTGTTTTCGTAATGCATGTTTCAATCTTGTCTATGCATATTTAAATCTTGTAATGCATGGTTTGTTTTCGTAATGCATGTTTCAATCTTGTAATGCAACGCCTAATATATTATAAGGCATGTTTTCATCTTGAATGTTTCAGTCTTGTAGCTTCTTTTGATTGTTTCATCAACAAAGATAACAACCACTTAATTGATTGTGAAGCAATTGATTGCTTCTGCATTCTACAATTCAAAATGGACCACTTTTCAGACAAACCCATGTGAAACATTGATTGCTTCTGCATTCTACAAGTTGGCATGGACCACTTTTCAGACAAAAGGCCAAAGAGAAGTCATTTCGTTTAGTGTTTCTTGTGGTTGGCATGGATCACTTTTCAGACAAACCCATGTGAAGCCATTGATTTCTTCTGCACTCTCTCTTCTATTATATTTCGATTTTTGGACTGGAGCATAATAATAATGCTTCTACAAGTTGGCATGGACCACTTTTCAGACAAACCCATGTGAAGCCATTGATTGCTTATGCACTCTCTCTTCCATTATATTTCGATTTTTGGACTGAAGCATAATAATAATGCTTCTACAAGTTGGCATGGACCACTTTTCAGACAAACCCATGTGAAGCCATTGATTGCTTGTGTAAGATATCTTACCATTGATTGCTTCTGCACTCTATATAAATGAGGATAAACAAGGATGCTTCTTCACTCATCAAATTCAAACCCTCTCTTTTCTTACATCTTCAAACTCCTCATCAAAGTCATTCAAAATCTTCAATCTCTAAACATGTCTGGTTCATCTTCAAACTCCTGAAACTCAAACCCTCTCCTTTCTAGTGATAGCTCCGATGATGGTGAGTACCAAAGACTTTTACAAGAAGCTATCCAAGCCACTAATGAAGTTCAAGAACGGGCTCTACAACGCAAATACAAAGCACAAGCAGAAAGTTCACGTAGGGGATCTCGTCGAAAATTCGGAGATAGAGGAAGAGAACAAGGCTTTGATCAACTTTACAAAGATTATTTCTCCGACGAGCCAACTTATCCAGATCATATTATCCGACGTAGGTTCAGAATGCGCAAGGAACTTTTCTTGCGTATTGTGAACAGACTGGAGAATGGTATGGAGTTCTTTCAACAAATGCTAAATGCATTGGGTAGGCTTGGTATATCTGCATTACAAAAATGTACTAGTGCCATCAAAATGTTGGCTTATGGAACTGCTGCGGATGCTTGTGATGAGTATCTTCGTCTTTCTGAAGAAACCGCAAGGAAAAGCTTGGAGCATTTTGTCCAGGGAATCATTACCTTCTTTGGTGATGAGTATCTTAGGCGTCCGACCGCTGCGGACACACAACGACTACTAAGCGTGGGGGAGTCTCGTGGATTTCCAGGGATGTTGGGTAGCATCGATTGTATGCATTGGAGGTGGAAAAATTGCCCAACTGCGTGGAAAGGTCAATATGCTCGTGGACATGGCCATCCAACAATCATTTTGGAGGCTGTTGTATCATACGACCTGTGGTTCTGGCATGCATTTTTTGGGGTACCAGGTACGTGTAATGACATTAATGTTCTTGATCAATCTCCTGTTTTTGATGACGTTTTGAAAGGTAGAGCTCCAAACGTAAATTTCAATGTTAATGGACATGAATACAACATGGGATATTATCTCACGGATGACATCTATCCGCCATAGGCGACATTTGTCCAATCAATACGGATTCCTCAAGGTCCTAAAGCCAAGTTATTTGCCCAACATCAAGAAGTTGTTCGCAAAGATGTGGAACGTGCATTTGGAGTATTGCAATCTCGATTTGCAATAATCCGTAACCCGGCACTCTCTTTGGATTTTGTGAAGATTGGAAAGATAATGAGGGCTTGCATCATTCTACATAATATGATTGTAGAAGATGAACGAGATTCTTATAATCATCATGGATATGAAATCCCAGAGTTTGCCGAAGGAGTAAGTGGAGAGCCTACATCGATGAATAATCAGGATTGGACATACTCCACCAATAGACCGGCGAGTATGAGCAACTTCCTGAATAACACGAGGGCTCAACTTCGGAATTCAAATGCACACCGCCAACTTAAGGAAGATTTGAAGGAACACATTTGACAACGATTTGGAGAAGATTAAAGTCTTTTGAGTGTTTTGTGTTTTTAAAAATTGAGCTATGCATTGTGTAATGATGTTTTTTGTTAAATTCGGTAATTTGCTTGAGTTTATGTTGTTTCATCAATGTTCTTTCCTTTAATTTATGTATCAATCGTTGTAATGTTTTGCAATATATGTTTGTCGTTAATTTCCTCCAAGCCTTAATATTTGTTTTATTATTACTACTATAATTAGCCACTTAAATTAAAATATATTTACAGTGTTTTTAAAATAAATGGCATAATTGTAATTTATTAAAAAGATTATTTAATATAATGGCATAATTATAATTTATTAAAAATATTATTTAATATAATGGCATAAGTATAATTAATTAAAAAAATTATTTAATATAATGGCATAATTATAATTTATTAAAAAGATTATTTAATATAATGGCATAATTGTAATTTATTAAAAAAATTATTTAATATAATGGCATAATTGTAATTTATTAAATAGATTATTTAATACAATGGCATAATTGTAAATATAAAGTGTATAGTAATTTATTTAAAAGATTATGGTGATAATGACATAATTGTAAATATAAATTGAAACTAAAAGCCTATCTTTAAGCCCCCTATTAAAACACCATTTTTGGGATGGGGCTTAAATGGAGGCTTAAACTCAAAAAACATCCATTTAAGCCTCTCATTTGAGCCCCCATAAGGGGTGCTCTAATAGCTTTTTTCCATTCCCCAAGGAAATGGAAATCAATTGAACAAGACAAGACAACTTTTTGTAATGAAGCAGGTTGCATGTTTCCAAGTTGTGGAGTTCATATCAAGCAGAAGGATATTCAAATTATAGGCATCAGAACACAGATAGTTATCAATGAAATGGAAACTAAATGAGGGGACCACCGACATAGCCGTGATCAACATCAACCTCCGACGCCGCCAGAGAGAAGAAGAAGGGGACGGGCCCTTCCTGATCGCTGGGAAAGACAACACAGAACATCTTATTTTCCTTTTTCTTACAATCATTCTGAGAGACGCACACAAGGAGGAGGCCCAAACGGAACGACCACCGACACAAGCTTGAGCGAAATTGCTTGAACCCTTCAACAGAGCAAAGAATTGGGCTAGCAAGTAGATTTCTTTGCCAGATTCACATCTAGGAAGAGGCAAAAGATCAAGAACCCTAGATGGTCTGGACCCATCTTCCACACCCAAAGCGGGGAGAGATGACCCGATTTTACTCGTTTTTCATCTAGGGAGAGCATATTGGTGGTAAGACTCATCCAAAATGTGCTGAGAAGGAAAGATTTGCTCTAGACGGAGAAACTTTGAGGGTTAAGGGTTCTTCAAAGTAGGGATCAAGATGGTTTTAGGGCTCGTTTGGTATCGATATCAAAGATATGAGATATCGGATATGAGTATCGATATGGATATCAAGATATGAGTATAAGTGATATCAAAGTATCAGATATTGATATGAGTGATATGTTTGATATATTAATTTTTTGGAAGATATCAAAATAACACTCCACTGATATCGATATTTGCCTATATCAAACAACATATATCAGTTTGATATCGATATCAGGATATACCAAACACAAATATGAGTATGACTGATATCTCATACCCATATCTGATATCCTAATATCAATATCAAACGGGCCCTTAGCAATATTGGGGTCAAAGAAGAGGTTGAAATTGGGGGCGCGTGGTGGAGCATTCTTTAACGTGCGTGCGTAAAAAATAGAGAGCTTTAATACATAGTTATAAATAGAATAGAATAGAATAGATTGTATATATTTTAGATTGGGTAAGTGTCATGTGAGAATATATAATATGGTGAGAAATAAGAATAAATTCTAGTCTTTGGATGACAAATAAACCAAAGGCTAGGATTAATTTTTTATTAAAAGGTCATGTGCCATGCACATGACTTGATTTTTGGGAGTTTGACTGGTCAACATGACTGGTCAAACCAGTCACCGACGGTCAACGCCGGCTCCGGCGTTGACCGGACAAAGTTTTTTTTTCATGCACAATTTTTGGTTTGTGATTGCATGTGCATTGATTTTTGCTTGTATGTGCATCAATATTGATTTGTATATGCATTGATATTGCATAAAATCTGTACATGATTTTTTACTATATGTGTGACTTTGTGTATGTGAAAAATCATGCACTTTTCAACATGTGCATGAGTTTTAGCTTGTGTATGCATAGATTTTGACATATATTTGCATCTAAATTCTACTTGTGTTTATTATTTTTTTGGGTTGAAATGTGCATGAGTTTTGGCTTGTATGCAGGGGCGGACCTACGTAGGGACGGGTGGGGGCAGAGGCCCCCACTCATTTTTTATTTTTATTTTTTTAACTTTGTATCACTTCTTACCTGAGCCTACCTTCATCCCTTCTTTCTCCCTATTCAATGTAATTTTATGTTCAATTGAATCTATAGTATATGTGATATAAATAAGGTGTTGAGATTATACAGTTTAGTAGTTTACCTATAAGTTTTTGTTTCTCTATATACGAAATGAATTAGATTGGGTACTTAGAGAAACATCCAATGTCGAAAGTGAAATCCAACAATCAGAGTACTAGATGATATCATCTTCAATTTTTATTTTTCGATAAGGGTTAAATTGAATTGATATAGGATAGAACATATAAAGTTTATGTTTACCAAATATAAAGTAAATCTAACCATGTCATGTAATTCGACAATATAAAAGAGAGCACTCCTAAGTAATGTTTAGTTGCCTAAATCACTGATTATTCAACTAATTTCAGCTTATCATTCTTGTCCCCATTGGTATAAAGAGAATTTTTATTATGCATATGTTATGTTCACTCAGTCTCGATTAATTCTTGTTTTGTTGAATTTTTTTACACATCTTCCATGCATTGTTGAATCATTGTTTTGTAATCATGTATCCCTCATGAGAAACTCTTTTAATTTGCTATTAGCCTATTAATAATAATTGCATCGGGTTATTCTCGTCATATTAACTCAATTTTTTTTTTAAAAATAATATTTTAAAATTAATTTTTAGTCACGCAAGATTTGTGCCCCCACTGGGCAAAAATCACGCATCCGCCCCTGCTTGTATGTGCATACCTTTTGAAGTGCATGTCTTTTTTGTTGTATGTGCATCTAAATTCCATAAATTCTGTATAGGGTTTTGATTATATGTGTGACTTTGTGTATGTGGAAACTCATGCACATACATGCAAAAACTTATTCATGCATTTCACAAAATGTGCATATGTTTTGGCATGTGTGTGCATAAATTTTGACATGTATGTGCATCTAAATTCTACTTGTGTGCGTTGTTTTCATGGGTTGAATTGTGCATGAGTTTTGGCTTGTATGTGCAAACCCTTGAAGTGCATGTCTTTTTGCTTGCATGTGCATGTAAATTAAACTAGGCGTGCATATGGTTTGACTATATGTGTGATTTTTTGTAAGTGAAAACTTATGCACACACATGTAAAATCTTATACACTTTACAGTTTATGTATAGGTTTTGTCTTGTAAGTGCATGAATTTTGAATTGTCTGTACATCTAAATTTTACTTGTATGCATCATTTTCCTGGCTTGATATGTGCATGAGTTTTTGACTTATATGTGCATATCATTTGAAACACATGTCTTTTTGCTTGAATGTGCACATGTCAAAACTTATGCACATACAGTGTACAACTCATGCACATTTTTTCTAGAAATAATGCATATTTTTACAATCTTTAGATGCACATACATGTCAATATTGATGCACATACAAGCTAAAATATATGCACATACAAGCTAAAATATATGCACATGTCATCTCAAACAAAAAAATAGTTTTGGAAAAAAGTTAGGTTGCGAAAAATTGAATCGAAAAAAATGGTCGGTCAACACCTTATAAAATTTTAATGCACATACAAGTCAATATTGATGCACACACAAATAAAAAAATGGTGCACATGCTAGCACAAGCAAAAAGTAGACCCGAGAAAAAAAATGGGTCGAAAAAAAAAACTTAGGCCGGACAACGCCTTATAAAATTTTGATGCACATATAGGACAATATAGATGCACACACAATCCAAAATGTATGCACATACCATCTTAAGTCAAAAAGTGGTTCCGAAAAAATAAAATAAAATTGACCGATCAACGCCGGAGACCGACTGGTGACCGGTTAATTATCCACTTAAGTGGTCATGTGCATGACACATGACCACTTAAATGATAATCTAATCCTAGCATTTGAATTTAAAAACTATGAATTATTCTCATTTTTCACCCTAATGTTCATTATCACCGGATCCGCACCCTTGATTATTATAAAAATATGTTTAGAAAACAATGTCGGTTTTTGAACCGGATCGGACTGGACTGATTTTAGGGTTGGCCAGACATAAACTCAAACGACGCGTTTCGACCAGCCGAAGAGGGAGCGAGTAATTTGAGGACGCGGCCCCACTGTCTGTACGCCTCCAAGATTGGGAAATCGAGGGAAACCCTAAAAATTCAGCCAAGCTGCTAAGATTTTAAAACCTCACGATCTGCCGCCGATAAGCGCAATCCCTTCTTTTCCATTGTGTTGAGCAGGCAAGTTCTCTCCAATCTCTTTCACTTCGCTCCCATGTCATCTTTTTTTCGCGTTCGATTGCTTACGTTCACCGTACCCTAGATTTGGGATTCTAATCTACACTTTTCAATTGTCAAGGAACCCTATAATTCAGCATTTATTGAGCTATTTTTCAATTTAACGAGGCTTCTTTTCTTCGATTTCGTTTAATTTTTTTCGGGTTTTTAGCTCCAAGTCTCTGCAAAATCTTATTCGACAATTGAGGGAGGTGTTGTAAAGATAGTCACTTACCTCACGTTTGTAGTTTGTTTGAAGGGCATAGCGTTTGCGTGTGAACTGTTCCGTACAAATGAGGGGAAGAAGCTACAGCCCATCTCCGCCGAGGGGAGGCTATGGAAGGAGGGGACGCAGTCCCAGCCCCAGGGGTCGCTATGGTGGCCGTGGTAGGGATACTAGGGATGGCCCGACTAGTCTCTTAGTGAGAAATCTCCGCCATGATTGCAGGTATGCATGACCGTCCTTAACTTGGTTCATGATTTACCTTAGCTCCAAACCTTCTGTAAATTGTCTATATCGGATGGGCAAGATTAGTAACATTGCTTTTGGTGGGGGTGGTTTTACCCTATTCTTTCATGTTATATGAAGATTAGTAACATTGTGCGCTTATGTCAAATATGCATTCAGAGGTATTTGTGATATGCTCATTTCTAATGAACAAGATTAATGCCCTGCATAGGGCATAGTGTTTATTGCTTTTGGATGCTTGATTTCAGCTTATTCTGTCCTGCCTGGTAAAAGAAGGATTAGAATATTCTGGCCTTTACTGTCTTTTCTGTTGAGTTATATGTGTACGTGTTTTTTGCAGGCCTGAAGATCTTCGCCGGCCGTTTGGCCAGTTTGGTCCTTTAAAAGACATTTACTTGCCAAGGGATTATTACACTGGGTGAGCTATACAACCCATCAAACTCCTTGCCCTTTAGCAGGATTTTTTTTATTTTTCTTGTTTCTATAAGCATGCATCCTTTCATAGTTTCATTCAAATGAGACCCCTTTTAATTTACCAACATCCTCAATAAGTGAAAAGCAGAAACTGGAGATTGTCCACATTGTGAAGCCTTTTGCTCACAAACAGGGGTTTTGATATCATCTAATTTCACTAGAAAAGGGGTTTTAATTATGGGCTCCTTTTAACTGATGCCAATGAGTTTCTGAGCCAGCTGAACTGAACTCATGGGACCTATGCCCAGTGATTAAAAAAGCGCTAGGCGCACTCAGGTGCTGGGGCTCCCTGGAGCGTAGGCGCGCCTGAGAGGCGTGCGCCTAGCCACACTATTGTAGAAAAGGACTAAGTTCAGTGGCAGAATGCTATAAAATCATAAAAACATGTTTATAATGAAATAAAAGGAAGTTTAAAGCTTTATAATGTTATAAAATCAAGTCTAAACTAGTAAACAATTAGGAAAATAAGTTTAAAGCATAAGAAAACAAATTTTAAAGCATATAAAGTAATGAAACTGAAAGCATAAAGCTCAAAGAGTGGATGGAAGAAGAGACTGCAAAACAGAGGAACCAGCAGAGGAGGGGGAAGAGACGATTTTTTATTCTGGGAAGTGTTTTAGGGGTTTATAGAGGGAAAGAAAAGATTACAAGTAGCACTGGAATAATGGCATAGGAGGAAGATAATAAACGTTTGATTTTTTGGAGTAATTAAGGGAGATACAAGATTACTTGAGAGATAAATAAGGAAATCAGTTATTTGGATATATCACGAAATCTTTTTTTAATAAAAAAAATAACAAAGATATCAAAATATCAGAAGAAACTGCTGGAAAACTGAGAGGCGCTAGCCTGACTCCAAGGTGCGCCTGAGTGCCTAGGCGGCGCCTAGGGCACCTGAGGTGCGCCCAGCCACTCTGGGCACGCCTGAGGCTAGCCAGGCGCTGGCCTGGGCCGGGCGCGCCTGGAGTGCGCCTTTTTAATCACTGCCTATGCCTTTAAAACTTTACATCCTTTACTCAGCAAATTGCCAAAATAGTTGTAAATTAATCAATTTCAATTTGTAATTTGAACATAGTTTTCCTAATTCGTTATAGATGTTGTAAAAACCAGGCATGCTCAAATAATGTGTTTTTTATGTTGTGAGGTTCATTTCTCTTGTCCCTGTTACAGCAATGCTGGATTGTTAATTAAAGTTTTTGAGATTGAACAGTGAAATTAATATTATGGAGAGATCAATCAAGTAGTTAGAGTTCTATTGAAGATGTTGTTAATGGTAGTGAAGATTGGAGGGAAGTTGAGTATGAATACATTGTGAAGATGTTCCAAGTCTTGAAGAATTTCAAGTCACTTAAAACTGGCATTTGCAAGGTCAGCATTGAAGTGCATGCAGTTATGTTCTTTGTATGACCTTCTCATAATTTTGGGTCTGTTACTTCCGGTAGATCTTCACAGATGTGATTACAGAGCACCATATCTTTTTCTGATTTATCTTTTTTTTTGTTATATTGTTTAAACCTTATACTTGTACATGTTGCAGTGAGCCCAGGGGCTTTGGTTTTGTGCAATTTGTGGAGCCAGATGATGCTGCAGAGGCTAAATATCAAATGGATGGGCAGCATTTTCAAGGCCGTACATTGACTGTAGTTTTTGCTGAGGAGAACCGGAAGAAACCAACTGAAATGAGGACAAGAGAGAGTGGTGGCAGTGGCAGCACTGGCAGGTTGAATTTTTGAACCTTACTACATGATATTGTGAACCTAGATGTAGGTCTTTAGCGATTTCAAGTCTTTGTATTCTCTTGGTACCATGTAGCTTGGTGATAATTAACTTTTTATGTAGATGCTGAATAGGGAAGACGTGAAACTAAAAAAACTTGCTTGAACTAAGTGGCTGTGCTTGATATTATGCATATATATTATGGATGGATTGTGGCAGTGGACATTCTAAAGCCTTACTTGAATTTGTAGATCAACATGTATCTAACTTTGGTTATCAACTGTGAATCTGGGATTGTTGTTTGCTACCTTTTAACTGCATGTGAGAGATGAAGGTGGGGACTGGAGTTAGAGTGGCAAGAAAGTCAGATCATTGGTGTTTTTGTTGCTTGCTTTGTTATGCTCTAGGCAATTTATTAGCCCTTGAAAAGTTTTGAAGAAATTTAATAAGGTACTTGTTTGGCTAAGTAATGATCTGACTGTTGCAGGGGGCGAGTTTATGACAGAAGAAGATCTCCTCCTCGTTATTCTCGTTCACCCCGACACTCTCGCTCTCCCCCTCCACGACATGCAAGAACTCGCTCTCGAAGCCCTGAACAGTACTCCCCTTCTCCTAGACGAAAGCAGTACTCAAGGTATTTTAGTTCATATTTTTTGAGTTTGGCGAAAATGAACTTCAATGGCTTCTCTGAATAAAAAACGTTATTTTTAGCTATCATGCTGAATAGTTGGATATATGGGTTGTTTCTTTGTTATAATTGCGTGTAGTGCCTTGAATCCCCTAATGGATTTGCTCTTAGTGTCCAACTTCTCTATTCCGCAATGTTGTTCAGATTCTGAAGGATTGGATAAGACCAACGGTATTTCGTTCTTTATCGGGTGTTAACTTGTGAGGAGACTTGTCTCTCGGCCTTCTTCTCCTTTTGTGTTGTTTAATGGTGTTGCAACATAACTTCTGTTTATCTACATGGTCATTGTTCTGTTAAAACATTGTCCATCTAGTTGTTGTAGGAATATTGATCAAGTGAATGCTTTTGAAACAGGTCTGTATCACCTCCTCCGGCCAGGAAACATAGCCGAGAGAGGTCATATTCGCGATCCCCTGCGTATGATAACTCGAGAAGCAGAAGCAGGAGCCCAATAAAAAATCGGGGTCCAAGTCGAAGCAGGAGCCCTGTACGCGATGAAAGGCCTAGTGAACCAGAAGCGAATGGTTCTCCTCAGTAGAGGTAGATGGGCAAGATATTTGATGACGCTGCTGTTATGCTCTTCTTACTGTTTAAACTTGAGAATTGGTATTGTACCATGGAGATTTAGGCTTCCTTAAACTTGCAGAAATCTGTCAGTGGTCAGTTTTGTTCCTTGAATTAGATTTGTTGTAATCTCTGTTAAATCTGTCTGAAACGTCATTGATTGATTTGCGCTCTATTATCTAGTCTCATTGGATGATCTCGTATCCTTGTTTGTTGGCAATACCTAAATCAAAACTCGTAATATTTACGAGTTTCTGATTTGCGCTCTACTCCCTCCGTCCCTTAATATAGTTTTTCTTTCTGTTTTTGGCGTCTCAAAAAATTGTTTTCTTTTCCATTTTTGTTTTTGTCTTTATTCCCTAATCCCATCAACCATCTACTCTCCTTTTCTTCCCCATTAACAACCTCTATTTATTTAATTTTTTTTTCCATTCAAACCATCAACTACCCTTAATTTACTCCCATCATTAATTCAAAAACTCTCACCCTAAATCCCTAAACCATCTCCATACACCCTCAACTACCCCATTAACACTTCTCATATGATATTTCCTCTGTATAAAGCCTCACATTCACTCTCTCCTCTCAAACCCTAACCCTAATCGCCGTTGCTCTCCAGATCCCCTCTCACGCTCTCATTCACTCTGTTCTTCGCTCTCAAATCTCTCTCTTCTTCACTCGAAAAACCCTAGTTTGTGTGCTCTCTCCATCTGAAAACCATAGAAGCCTCTCGTCCCCTCTGTTCTCCGATCTCTGTTCTCCAAGCTCTCTCATCAAAGATCCCCTTTCGTCCCCTCTGTTCTCCGATCTCTGTTCTCCGAGCTCTCTAAACCCTAGAAGGCTCTCGTCCCCTCTGTTCTCCGAGCTCTCTCATCAAAGATCCCCTCTGTTCTCCGATCTCTCTAAACCCTAGAAGGCTCTCGTCCCCTCTGTTCTCCGATCTCTGTTCTCTGATCTCTCTAAACCCTAGAAGGCTCTCGTCCCCTCTGTTCTCCGATCTCTCTCATCAAAGATCCCCTCTCGTCCCCTCTGTTGCTTGATCCAGATCCCCTCTCATCATGAGTAGCTCCTCCTCGGTACCCTGGTCCTCTTGTTCTAGTTCTCCCAGCGGATGCTCTGAGCATCCTAGGTGCGATGGAGGTTGTTACTTTTTGGGGTATCACACGTACACCCCTGAAAGATCCGAGGAGACGGTGGAGGAGAGAATCGGAGGAGGTGGCTCGCCTGAGGTGATCGTGATACCTGACTCTGATGATGTGGCTTCGCCTAAAGTCCCTGATGTCCCCAATGTCCCGGATGCCCCCAATGTCCCGGATGCCGTTAATGTCCCCTCCGTCTCTGATGAGGTAGCTTCACCTGAGATTATTGTCATCCCTGACTCGCCGGATGATTAGGGGAGTTCCTAATTCCATTGATTTCGTTTTCTGTTGTTGCATGCGTAATTGAGACTGTTATGTTGGATTGTAAATTATGTTATTTGAAGTCCCCTTTTCAATTGTTGTTGGATAATGTGTATGTTGGATTATGATGTGGTTGATCTGTTATGTTGGATTTGCATTATAAGTGGTTGATCTGTTATGTTGGATTTGCATTATAAGTGGTTAATGAATGCAGTGTTGAAGGTTTATGGGTATTTATACTGCTAGAATTGTTGTGATTGATCCTTTGTTAAATTTTGGCTTAATCCTTGTGTTTATGAATTCTGTGTTTCTATTGATTGTAAACAATTTACGAATGTATTATTATTGCTTAATTGAATGTGAGAAACATTGAGGCACAAGTTTGATGAATTCTGGATTGTGATTGTACCCTATGACTGATGTGCTTTCCTGCAGAATTGCTTACCTTAACCTCTTATGGAAATTTTCTTAACTTGTGCAATTTGGCAAAGGAGAACTAAACTTGTTGATGATTATCTGAACTTGTTGGCTATGTTTGATGCTGTCTAGTGATGAATGTCCCTTTGTTGATCTGTGATGAGTTCTCTAATGGACTGAGATGCATATCCTTTGATTTCATTCCCTAATGTGCCTTTAAGCAACCAGTTGCTATAACTTGGATGGTTTATTGGTATATTTGTTGTTTTGTGTGATTGGATATGTTTCAATGATGCATGGGGACATCTGAGATGCTGTTTATATTCTTTTCTTATATCTATGATGAGTTCTCTAATGGACTGAGATGCATATCCTTTGATTTCATTCCCTAATGTGCCTTTAAGCAACCAGTTGCTATAACTTGGATGGTTTATTGGTATATTTGTTGTTGTGTGATTGGATATGCATCAATGATGCATGGGGACATCTGAGATGCTGTTTATATTCTTGTATGTGCATTTGATGACAATGACTTGCTTGATAATGCTCTATTAGATTCTGATTTATATCCCAAAATTACATTATGTTCCCAAAATTACTAAGTAGGCTAATCCTATATCAAGCTTCTATTTTTCACATAACCTACTAGTTATGTGAAATGTAGAAGCTCTTCACAAAAGTGTAGACTTTAAATATAAAATACTTAGAGTCCAAATGTTGTTGTTGCTGTTTCTTGAGTGTCTTGCATATCATATCCCATGCTTGCACTTCCTTCCTGAGTGTCCTGCAATCCATGTCCATTGCTTGTTGTTGGCTCCTGAGGTGGTTGTTGATCTGTTGCTTCCTGAGTGTCATGCATTCCATGTGCATTGCTTGTTGTTGGGTCCTGAGGTGGTTGTTGATCTGTTGCTGTCTGTTGTCCCTTTTGTTGTGCATTTCCCTTGACAAGGTCCCAAGCTTCTATCACAGCTCACATTGGGGCCTTCACTGGTAGATGTAATAAACCTTCAGCATCCAGTTTCTTCTTATTTACATGTGGTATCTCATAGTCATTCCCTCCCTTGCCCTTCAAAATCTCATTCATTACATGCTTGAGAGTCACCCACACATTTCTCAGTGTTTTAGGATCTAGTTCATAGAAGGCTTCACTAACTGCACCTAGCAGTGCATCTACATCTGTAGGCATCTTTTTATGCATCAAGGACTGTATACTTCTAAAAAAGCCTAGATCTAAGATGTTTAGGTCAGGGCTATTAGGAGGCTGTTGAATTAGAATAAAAGTGAATCCATCTTGCTCATATACCTGTTGTCACTCTGCATCATTTTGAGATGTGCCTTTGCATTATCTTGTTGGATGAAAATTACTTGTGGTGCTCCCCCTGGCCATTTGGACTTGACTGCTGGAATAATCTGATTGATTAGCATGTCCCTTGTGACTCTCTGATTGACTGACTCTACAATTTTTGTGCACATTGTCCCCTTTTGCCTGTTTTTTGATGATCTTTTGGCTGTCTCTTCATATGTGAATGGGAAGATGCCAATCTTCCCATCAAATGTGCATTCTCCTTGTGAATTGAACCTTGGACTAGCCACCACTGAAGTGAACATTACCTTTGGAATGAATTTGCTTGAGCATGCTGATCTGTACTTGCCCTTTTCATTCTGTGCTAAATATACCCTATGTGACTTTTTGCTGAGATTGAACCACTTTTCATCTAAATGGACAAAGTCAAACATAGGGAAATACTCTCTCTTTGATTCAGCTGTGTCCCCTTGCAGTAGATCCAAAATCCATGACAACCTTCTCATTTTATTTTCATCTTTCAAATCTGGATGCAATGAATTTGTATGTGGCTTCAATGCTCCCCTTTTAACCATTCTGTGGACTGTACTCTTTGAGATGCTAAGCTTGACTGCCAAATCTCTAATACATGACCTGTCACCCATGCTAATTGATGTGATATCTCCAACCGGTACTTCAACCTTTCTTCTGCCTGAGTTGTGAAACTTGGTTGTGACATTATATCTTTCATTTGCTTGTCTTTGTCTCTTGGCTAAGTTCCACAGTTTGCTTATGCATCTTTTTGTTACTTGAAATTCATGTGCATCAGCCATGATTGATCCTCTGTTGAGCTTGCCCTCTGTTGATCTGCTGAGAAGCCATATAAGTATGTCCAATCTCTTCTCACTGCTGAGCCTATTCCTTGAAGGATGTTGATGATTATCTGGTGAAAAAGGAAATGATGTGTGCTGAAGGTATGTTACCTCTGTTTCTGGTTGCTGAATGCCATGTTCATCTTCTGGTTCCATATTGAGATCAAAATGGTAGCCTTGCCACTCTTCCATGTCCCTAGTCGGTTCATTAAGATCAATGTTGATCTCAGCAGCTCCCATGTGTCCATGGTCTTCAACACTTGGAATCCATGCATCATTTAAGTCTCAGTCTGAAGCCATCAAGGATAGGCAGTGATGCCTTTAATTCTTTGTTTAGGATTTGTTGTTTTTAGGTTTGTTTTTGGATTTTGCTGTGAATCTCTGGAGTAGCAGTGAGTAATGACTACAGTGTTGAAGGTTTAGGGGTATTTATGAATGTTGTGAATCTCTGTAAATTATTTTGGCTTAATCCGTGTGTTTATGATATATGTGTTTCTATTGGTTGTAAACAATTTACAATTTTTTTTTTCTGATTATTGAAATATGAGATAGATTGGGATGCAAGTTTGGATGAATTGGATTGGAAATTTGGCATTTTACTGTGTACTTGCCTGCAGGTTTTTGTCCTTTTTAATTTTCTTAAATCTTGTGCACTTTGTGAAAGGAGAACTATAAAACGGGACAGAGGGAGTATTATCTAGTCATATTTATAAAAACTCTTAAATATATTGAGTGATTAAAAATTCAATGAGAATCACAACTAATAAATACAAATTTAAGTATTTTAAATTTGAAGTTAATAAAACGGAGTAATAACTTGACTATGTACAAATGTGGTCAGATGAAGTGAATATTGTTCTGAAATTTGAAATCGACTAACATTTGAAATTGTGATATAACAGAGCATTGATCTGATTTCGTATAAATGTGGTCTGATAAAGTACATAACAACATACTCAGTCGACTAGTAAACTGTTTTAAATTTCAGAACATTATGTACTTTATCAGACCACATTTATATGAAGTCAGGTCAATGCTCTGTTATATATCACAAAATTTCAAATGTTAGCTGATTACAAATTTCAGAGCAATATTCACTTTATCATGCCACATTTGTACGTAGTCTCATTACTTTGTTATATTGACTTTAAATTTGAAACCAACGTTGACTGGTTTCGTAATGAAAAACACTAAAATTTGCATTTAGTAGTTGTGATCTTCGTTGAATTGATAACCTTTATCTTGAAATTTGCAAGGAAATAAAATAAGAAATTGGAGAAAGACTGCAAAAGAGTTTGTTGTAAGGTATGTCAAAGCATACTAGAAAATGGTGAATTGTTCTGTTTATGCGAACATCATGCCTGGAACCATTACTATCACGTCAGATGCCTCACAAATAAGCATCTAAAATCTTACAGCTCAAGGTAGTACTATCCTTGCTGTCTCTGTAGGGTTTGCCTTACTGACAAAGATGATGATAAGATTGTCTTGTGTGGTGCCTGTGATAATGCATATCATATCTACTGCATGCATTCACCACATGAATCAATCCCTCAAGGCAGAATTGGCTTATAAGAGTCTTGAAACAAAAAAAAAAAGAGGGTAAGAAAGTAAAGAAGAGGAAACTGCCACACAAAAATGGTGTCGATAGAGCCAGTGGAGTGGACATGCTTCTAAATGCTGCCAGTGCAATCAGCCATCAGGAGCAATTGTCTGCCATTTGTAACAAAGATTGAACACTGAAAAAAAATGTGGGCAAGAGTAGGAACATTTTTTGCCCTTGCTGAGTGCGGGAACATTTTACAAGAGCAGAATAACAAGAATAGTGTTTTCATGACATGAATTTGTAACAATTTTTTGCCCTTGCTGAGTGCAAGAACATTTTACATTGTTAAAAAGCTGAAGAATTTTAAAGTTTTAAGTTGGATTAATTGATAGATGAACAACATGACCACATTGGTTATATGCAAGAATGGGAATTAGAAACTCTGCCTATTGTAACAAAGATTGAAATGTTCTCCGAAAAACTTGCGAGGATGAGAATTAAAACTGTTTATTTATTTTGTGAAAACTGGTTGTTTGTTTCTCTAATCAAGTTCTAATTCTTCTTTCTACATATAACCCAAATATCCCAGAATCCGGTCTAACTGAATCCAGTTTTACATGCATTCATAATGAAATTACAATACCCACCATTACATATGTTCAGTTCATGGATAGTACTCATTTTTCATCTGGATTTATACTCTTGTGGTAGTCAGCTGAGCTAGAAATCAGCAGCATCCTTCTTTATGCCTAAAAATTAGCAACAACATCAATTTACCCTAATTATACCAAACTGGATGTGGTACTGAGATATAATAATAAAATTTTAGACTTCAACAACTATATAAAAAGTAAAAGTAAAAGTATTTCAGGTTGCATATTTCATAAAAAAGTAAAAGCTAAATTTCAGTGCATTATTTATTTTATCACGCCACATTTATACGAAGTCAAGTCAATGCTCTGTTATATCACAAAATTTCAAATGTTAGCCGATTTCAAATTTCAGAGCAATATTCACTTTATTAGGCCACATTTCTACGAAGTCAGGTCAATGCTTTGTTATATCACAAAATTTCAAATGTTAGTTGATTTCAATTTTCAGAGCAATATTTACTTTATCAGGCCACATTTATACGAAGTCATGTCAATGCTCTGTTATATCACAAAATTCCAAATGTTAACCGATTTCAAATTTCAGAGCAATATTTAATTTATCAGGCCATATTTATACGTTGTCAGGTCATTTTTATGTTATATTAACTTTAAATTTTAAACTAATTTCCCTATCTCTTACAATAGTCGTGTGTATATTTATAAATTGAAAGAAATAATTTTCTATTAAAAATTATATAATTTCACAATTATATAACCCTGCTAAATTTGGGAGGTTTTCGCGAGGTATGATATAACTCAATTATCGTTTTTAGGTAAAAACGATATAGATGATCTCAATTAAACAATTAATAGATTAATTCATATATGTTTAAAGTGAAAGACATGCATTAAACTTACCCCAACACAACATTATACAACGGACGATACAGATCATGGAACTATTTGCGATCAACATTAGTTAATTAATAGAAATTACAGAAACTACATCAAGTTACTTGCTAATTAATTAATTAGTTAGCTAGTTTGGATTAACTAAGTAAAAAGGGCAAAGTGGTGGTTAAGGCATTTAACACAACTTTCTTGTTTGAATATGAGTACTTGTTTGGGTTGACTTCCTACTTTTCCAAGCGCCTTGTTCAATGCTGTATTGAAAGGAACAAGTTCCATTCTGCAGCAAAAAAAAAAAAGAGCAAAAAACTTAGATCATTAGATTACAAGATTACCAACACTCAAAAATCAACTAAGCAAGAGAACTTACTCATATTTCAACTTCCCATCACGCATGAGGGCTAAGAGGTGATTGATCATGACTCTACACTCCTGAACCTTATCCATGCTCATCATTTTTTACAATAAAAAACCCTTCAGAGACAGGTCCTGTAGAATAAAATAACGAAAAAGACATTAAACTTTCACATCTTTGCCAAAGAGAAAGCTCAAGGCATCTATAGACATTACTTCAAGACTTGTGGAACAAACCTAAACAACAATTCAATCAATTGCATACATCACAGTTTACCTTGAAGATGAAAGCTGATGTTGAGACAATAACTAATTTCTTAGACATTCCACCATAAGTTATCATAATTCCTCCATTCTTGAGAAATTCAGAAACCGTTAATCAGAAAGTCAATAACTTACATACTATTAACATTACAATTTAAACACAGCTAAATCCAAGAGCAGGTTCATGCAAATTAAGGTTCATGCAAATTAACCTACAAGATGCACAAGGAAGAAAGAAACAGTTACAAGATGCAAGTAACATATTCTATGAATCCAAATAGTGAGAAGTGATAAAACAAAATACGTAAAGGATAAAGTACCAAAAGACTCTTGATATTCTTCACATCAAGCTGACTTTCGGTGAATATTTCATCAACTAATTAACACTTCTGATGATAGATATTCTATACTTGCAGTTATCTATCTATCTATAAAAATTGGAGTTCCATTAGGAACGGTTACTTTCTATTTTATTGTATCTAATTGGTTATATATTTCCCTTTTTATCCTTCACTTAATAGTTGTTATAGAAATTACCTCTATTTGACATGTATACTTGAAAACCGACCTCTAATTCTTCTTCTCCCTTTCCAATCTATACTATACTCAATTGCCCTCTCTCCCATCTCCTCTATTGTTCATGGCCTTGCTCTGTTTCCCATCTCTTCTATTCGTTTTCCGCTGTCCAGTGCCGCCAGTTGGTATCCCCTCTCCCCACCCCTTCGCGGTGATCCCGCCTTCTCCAGAAGCTATCTCGGTTTGCTCTCTCTCTCTTAGGGCTTCATGTGTTTGATTCGTCTTCTAATTTCCTGTTTCTTTGTCTCGAATTGATTGAGTTTTAGGGTTTGATGGATCATTTAGGTTTGTGGGTTTTAGGATTTGACGAATTGATTAGGTTTGTGGGTTTGTTGTTCAATTTCGAGCCTCATTTGTGAATACTTGACCATTTTTATGCACTGGGAACTATGATACATCATCTATGACGAGTGTGCAATTTGCGGAACATTTGCGGTCCCGACCATCTTAACCTACCATGAATTCGTTCAACAAATTTTTTGTTGGAATTTCTTTCAACCCAGTTTTCGGAGTAGCTAACAAACATCAATTTTACCTCTGCTAATGCCGACACTATGTATAGCTTCTTCTTTTTTTAAAGCTGGTTCTATGTAGTTGGCTAGGAGTTAAGCCAACAAAGGTTATAGGAAACCTCTACTTATAGAACGATTAAGACTAAATTTTGTGATAAAATTTTGTTTGTGGGTTGGGTATTAGAATTTAGAGCTGAAGATTGGGTGAATGAGCTAATGTGAAGTCTGAAGTAAAGTGCATTGTCTTAAAAATATAATAAGAAAACCCATCTTAGAAGTCACAATCTCATCTCTATAAAATCAACAATTCTTGTTCAAGAATCAAAATTAATGAGAGAAATGGAAGCGAAGGGAAAAATAAACAAGGTTGAATCTGGGAAAGTTCTTGGAAAGTAGATTATGGGTTCCTTGACGTCCCAACCACTATACAAGTAATTTTTGTAAGATTTTCTGGCCACTAATATCATAAAATCATTCTTCAACAATCCTCCAAATTAATCTCGGTAAGGATTTAAACTGAATGTCAACAACATTTAAATTTTGAACCCTACACAATACACATGCATGGAGTTATTACATGTCTCGCAATCCTCCAAATTCCCTTGCATTTGTATCTGAAGGTTATAAAGAAGCTTTGACTATAAATGGTGGCAGAGAAGAAAC
Source organism: Rheum nobile (assembly GCA_027886185.1). Taxonomy (NCBI): domain Eukaryota; kingdom Viridiplantae; phylum Streptophyta; class Magnoliopsida; order Caryophyllales; family Polygonaceae; genus Rheum; species Rheum nobile. The sequence goes on from WOAB01000417.1 coordinate 172,265, forward strand.
CAATTTTTAGTGCAGGATTCCTAAAGAAAAACTTCAGAAAGATTAAAATTCATTACTAGGGTCAAAAGGGTTGCCCCATGGTGTTAAAGGCTGAACATGCCAGCCAGTATTCACGAAGGAAGAGTTATACCTGAGAAGGTTGGAATCCATTATCTTTTCCTGTATACTATGACTATCTCCCCAACGATTTTAATCTAAAGTAAAAATAAAATAAAATTAGAAGTGTATGCTAAAAAAAAGGACCCATGCCATCTTCTACAACTCCTATAGGCTAATGCTTCCACTGTCTCTTACCTTTTTATCTTTGTGGGTTGAAACTTGATCTTCCAAAACTACTAAAAACAGAGCAAAGTGATCAGGAAAGAAATCTCAAGCAAAAAAAAATAATGTCCCCCAATTTCTACCATCTCCCCCCTCATGCCTTTTCTAACTTTTCTAAATCTTTCTTTTCTTTGGGGGTGATTTGGTGGATATCCTTAATCTTTTTTTCATGATTGTTTTTCATCTTTTTCATTTTCACTTAATTAGCCTGATTAATCTTATAGGTTTAAACCCATTTTGTCTAATCGAATATCGGCCTCATTAATCACTGATCCTCTAATGTGACCTATTCAATTAATGATCAAAGGGTTTATAGTAGTAATTTATGTGAGTTTATCCGCCCTCCTGCCTTTTAAACTTGTCTAAATCCTTCTTTTCTTTTGGGTGATTTGGTGAATGTCCTTAATCTTTTGTTTATGAATATTTTTAATCTTTAGATTTTGCCACAACTTTTGGGAATAACCTAAGTTTTGATTGAACTCCACTAGAGCATATGACCTACTCACTTCCATCTTTAAAGGGTATAAGATAAAAACTCTCTTTTAATTTAACATTGTGTAATGATGGTGTCAGTTAAACATTTTGTACTATTATTACAATTGGAGCTTTTTGTCTTTAGTACTTTGATTAGCTGGACACAAGTTCAGTGTTTGTTTGTTGTTCTATGCCACTTTGCTGTCTACTGTTTTTTTTCCACTTCTTATTTGTGTGCATTTACCAGGACCAAGTTATTTGCACCTTCTGTGTATTTTGATATATGATGAAACAATACTTGCTTTTCCAAGTAACTTGATATATCATTGCAGGTTTGATCTATGTTGTCTTTGTTGCTTTCTAGCCTCTTTTTAGATCTATTAGGATTGGGAAACACTCTCTCGAATTGGAACCAAGTTATTGCAGACTTATCGGACCAAGTTATTTGCACCTCTTTTTTTTCTTCATGTTTTCTGTTAACACTCAAGTGAATGGAAGATCAATTTTATGCTTAATTATATGTGAGAGGAAGACAAAGTGAGAAACAGTGTTACAAGCTTCTATATCATGCAGTCACATGAAGCAAAGGCTTATTTCTTTGTTGAAGAAATGTTCTTCTACCATGTATTTACCTCCCTTACCCATCTCCAGTGTTGGGAGAGATAGCATGATCCAAAATTTATCAATTTGTAGCAATGAACTCTAATATGAAGTACTGAACTCTTTTGTTGCTATTTTTATGTACTCCCAATTTAATATATCTTAAGCTTTTGTGACCCCTCTTCTGACCTTTTCTGTGTCCGCCACTGGCTTACTTGCTCCTTCCCTGTTCCGTTCTTTCGATTTAGTATCTCATTTGTCTTTGTTCTCTACTTGATTGCCTGGGAGTATGTTGAAGAAGGACATGCATAAATTATTTGGCAAGGAAATGAGACTATTGTGAAGAAGAAAAGAGTCAGATTTCCCAAGAAGAGTATGGAACAACAAAATAAAATCGAGATAGTAAATATGAATCTTTGCAATTCATTTATAATGTTGTATTGGCCGGTAGTATACATAATTAACAATAATTTTGAATATCTAACATTGTAGGATGCAGTTGGACCTATATCAAATCATCTTGCTCCATAGTCTGAAGCCTATGAGGATTACAAGAGTACGCATCAGATTCTTGACATCGTTGCTCAACAAGTTCCCATTTTTGGAACTGAGCAGGTTTTCTTTTTTTCTTCTTTAGATTGACTTTTGTTCTTTTAATAAGTCATGATGGGTCACACTACTCAAATTAGTACTTATAGTTGGTTAATACAATATCCAAGTTTCCTGTGATTGGTACTTCTTGAGGTCCTAATTCAGTAATTTCTCACATTATGTGAGACTTCAGTTATTGACATGTAAAGCAATACAAAATGGCAGGATAAAGCACATTGTCTTTTCCACCTAGAAACTTGAGCTTGTCGATTTGGGACACATTGTAGAAGAGTAGATTTCTATCCTCAGAAGTCATGTACATTGCTCATGAAGAACATGTATGGTGGTACTGGACTGACGTGGGAGCAAGATGAGGGCCTTGAGCTCTGTTATTGAAGCCCTGATGCAGTTCTTGTATCCTATCTTCATTAGTTTTTGATCAATTTCAAGAAATGGGGAATTTGCTCGTGAACTTAGAAACGCCGGTGGTGCATTCAAGGAGGGAACAGGAAGGAAGAAGACTGTTTTAAGGTACTTGTCTCACTCTTAGTATTTCTTGCACTTGATTAACACGGTTGAGTTTTCCCTAAATCCTCACATGTTCATTTCACCCCAATTCCTTTTTCTAGAGATACTTCTCTGGAAACCTCTCTTGCTCTTCGTCCCAATCTTCTTTAGATTCTCGAAATCGTGATAAATGGAAAGGGAAATAAGTGAAGAACAATTGCTTAAAAATATTTTTTTCTCAGTATAAAAAACAGAAGGTGATTTGTGGCTCTTCCTCTTAGTTTTCGTTTTTTGCTTCTCTTCCTATGTTCAAGCACATAACACCACTCATCCGAAAAAAGGTAAATCATGGATCTTAATTGCTTTTTGAATCTGATAGAATATGATCAACTTCAATTTTCAGTTTATTCCACAAAATACAAGTTCTGGTTAAGAACTATGTAAAGCTTGTTTCAGCTACTTAAGTAATTCAGAACTAATTTGTAATTTGCCCTAGCTTTAGATTTGAACAGAATGCTTTCTGGTAAATATATCAAATGGATCCTGTTTGATGTTGAGGTAATAGTGTCATGATTTTTCTGCTTTAAACCTGTAGTCAAGGCACTACAAGTTGTTAAAGCGGACTTAATTCATCCATGGAAGAACTTGAGCAACTGGAATAATAAAGACTCCTGCAATACCCGATGGATGTGGGTTCATTGTTACAACAAGACACTTGATGATGGCTACTTCCACGTCCGAGAATTGTTAGTATTTATTTATCATTAGACATATGCTAATTGGGTTTTGGCATGAAATTGTCAGATATATAACTGTCTCAAACCTGGCCATGCTTTATGCATTTTGACTGGGAATTGTAGTTTGTAAGTATTGCTACTAGAAGAAAATTAACCTTACACAATATGTGAAGTAACTTGTTGTCTCAATCATCATAGATAGTTTTCCATCTACTATCTTTGTTTCAAAAGGTATATGTAATATTCATTCCATGTTTTCCTCTTTGTAGGGAAATGATGAACATGAATCTTTCAGGAAGTCAATATTTTCACTAGTGCTTTGGATGGTCAGACAGATATATATAACTGTTGCGCTTCTCACAAGGTGCGAAATGTTTAAAAAATGTAAGTTTCTTCTTCTTTTTAATTGATGTACTTAATTACGCTAGATCAACACTTCTTATAGTTCATGCTTTCGCTATATATCAAAGCTCGACTACAAATAGAGGAGACAATGGTAAAACCAAAACATAACTGATTGCGCTTAGTTTGATGACAACATTGACAAACAAGGTACAAAGCTGCAAAAAAATGACCTTATCCCAAAGATGAGCAAGACAGAGGCCCAAGATAACCCTCCACCATCAGGTTCATCTCTTGGCTTAAATATACTAACTAATCAAGTTTTATATAGGAGACTAATATTGTTCGAATTATGTGTGCAGGGTACCCAACAGAAAACCCTTCTCCGACAAAGAAGAAGAACTTTTTTCCGCACAAAGAAGAGTGAACAAAGTTGTTTCATCAAAGGCTGGTAAGTCTCAATTTATTTTCTCAAAGAACGACATAAAGATCAACATAAAAATGGTATCACTAATTAACAATATCATGCATCTAGGATTCCTATGTAGCTTATGAACAATGTATAATAATTGAATTTCTGTCTTTAACTAATGGGCTTGTGCTAGAGTATGTATATGTCAATCTAATGATGCAGCCTCCCCACCTTATGCTACCACTAGCTTTGTAAAACATGCAACTTCCAAGAGAACGATTGAAGATGTATGAATAGTCCAGAAGTCATACTGTGTCGCGATCCACTGAGTTTATTTATAAATCAATCAAATGAATAGTTACAGATTAGTAGGCCTGGTGTTTTATGTGAAGTGCCTTTGCATTTACTTTCTTTGATGTTGTTGCACATTCGGCATAATTAATACATGGCTTGACTATTTCATGTAGAAATTTATTTTTCCATCATATGTCCTTTTGTCATTCACAAACAGTTAACAACTTACAACATTGCGCAAATACATATCAAATGACAAGTATATTTGGGCATTAACTTCAGTATAGTGATTTCCCGCGTGCGTAGTCCTTACTAGTAAATAAAAAAATGCTCCAAATTTTCTCTGAATGAAGCTACTCCCCGACGGGGCACATGCCACTCCTCGACGAAGCTAATGTGCATATGCTGCTTGTTTCTGACGCTGGCGTGGTACATATTGAGGCCCTCGGGGGTTGCACAGTTGAGCAGCAGCCCAACAGCAGAATGTAGCAGGATGACGGCATTGCTGTCGCAAACCCTGATCCACTACGCGTCCAACAACACCACCTCACAGCAGAGTGTGAACGAGATCTCAATCACCGACCTCGTGCTGCGGCGCAAGTCCCCCTGTAACTTCCTAGTGTTCGGGCTGGGCCAAAATCCTCTCTTACAGCTTCAAATCGAGCAATCGAAGCCCTGCCGTCGCTATCAGCCTGATCTCTGTCTCCCTCCGAAACTTCTCGGGAACTCTTCTCTTCCCAAACTCCAACAACTCCATCGTCGCCAAGGACCGCGCCGCTCTTCTTTATTCTTCTGTTTGGGAGGTAGAATCAGGATCGAGGAGCCACAAGTCTTCTCCGAACTCGATCGAACCAGAGGACGAAAATGGCGACGATTCCATTTTGTTTCCTGCGCTAGGGATTTCTCCTCCAGATAAGCTGTACATGGGCGGAGCTTTGCTTGAGGTTTAGGTTGATCAGAATCGTAGTGAGGGTGGTCAAGAATCAGATTTGGGGGCAGTGATCTGGGCGAGGTCTTGAGCTAGGGTTTTGCATTTGTGGTGTTTGTGATCTGTTATCAATTGTTAAATTTAATTAGCACTTGTTAAAAGTATAATTTTCACCCCAAAAAAAGGTAAATAAAAATATGAATTTATATTTTTCTCATTTTACAAATCTGGCATTTTTGCTAGACTTTTTGGTAGTTTTGCAATATTTTGAAAGTGACGGTATTTTTGCAAATGACTACGCAAAAGTCGATAGTTTTTGCAATTCCGCCTAAATTTAAAAGATAGGTTAAGGAGACCTTCGTCTCCCGGGCAAGTATGCATATCCTTAAATCTATATACTACTACTAAAGCCGTAATTATCTTTCCTATGTGTCGTTCATCTAAATATGTCACATCATTAAATAAGGCCTCTACTATTTGACGCATAGGCATTTTTGCCGTTTGGCGCATAGGCTCGCGCGTAACGTGTGAAGAGGTTTCCCACGTTACGCACGAGAAGTGACCCGTTCAAGCCCCACACGTAACGTGTGACGAACCTCCACACGTTACGTGTGAAGCGCATCCACACGTTACGTGTGGGTTTACGCCACACGTTACGTGTGGAGGAGATCTGGCTTTAAAAGCCAGATCTTGCTTCATCCTCCATTCATTCGAACTCCGCAACCTCAATACCCTAAACCCTTTCACTCGTTACGCGTCTCTTGCATCTGCTCGTGACGAATCAACCGACTCCGCGCATTACGTTCGAGATCTTTGAAATGTTAGTTAGTAGAAATTGTTTTTTGGTTTTGTTTTGTTAAATTTGAAGTGTTTGGTTATAGATTGTAGATCCATATTGTAGATCTATGTTGTGGAGATGTTTAGTATGGTAGATCTATGTTTTGTAGAAGCTTTTGAGATTGTTTTTGATTTTTTGTATAATTTTAAAGATTTTTTTTGCATGAGGATTTATGTTGAATTTTTTGTGAAAATACGCTGTGCCCCTAAACTTGTCCATGTTCTTCTTCCCGAAGTCTTCAATGTTCTTCCTCACATGCCGCCTACATAGAAGAAATTTTGCTTCTGGAAACTGCTTCTCTAAGGCGTTCATCAACGCCTTCTCCCGATCAATGACTAAACATGTGGGTGCTCGTTACACCTTGACAAACATCTTTGCAAGTTGCTCTATGGCCCACTTGTAACTGTCTTCGTCCTCCTTCTCCAGAAACGCCCCGACAATATTGTAGTTTTTCCAAACAGATGTGATGCCAACAATTTCAAGGAAGGGCAAATTGTAACTGCACACATAATCATATATAAAATATGATGGCATCCTAACCTTGACATGAACAAATGAAGAGTATAATAAATATGTATGTTACTAACCAGTTAGTTGCATATGTAGAGTCCAGCAGCACAATGTACGGAAATGCCTTCAGCAACGACAACTGTTTCTGGCTTGCGAAGAAGATATTCGTTATCTTGTTGGTCTCCTTGTTGAATCTATGTTCCATGAAGTATCCCTTATCATTGCACTCATAGAAGAATTGTTGTACAACTGTTCTTCCTTCCATGCCCTTCTTTCGTATCTCATGCATGATGTTGTACACTTGCTTTATCTTGGTCAAATTGCCAGGGGACGAATGGATTGTAGTATGAATCTTTTGAGACTTGCAATGATTGACTGTCATCACCCTAATAATCTCCTTCTCTTCAGTGCTTGGTCGCCCAACTAATGCATTACCATACAAATAATGTGGTTTAGGGATTAGGGTTTAGGGTTAGGGTTAACTATTTATCTTTAATTAATAAGGGTGAATCGGGTATTTTAGTTACCTTGTTTGTGAGATTGAGGAGAGAAACTTTTAATTAGGGTTTAGGGTGGTAAATGATTGTTGAGAAGTTATTAATGCTAGTGGTTGAGTTCATTAATGTTAGTCGTTGAGGTCATTATATACTAGAGTTATATACAGCTGTATATTAGTTGTCAAACACATTGCTTTTCACTATATAAGAGGCATTAGGGTTGTTTGTTCTCTACAACAAGTCCAACACAAGCGACGCTTGAAGATTCAATTGTGGGTAAGCTTCTTCTTTCAGTTTTTTTTGATTTATTATCCCCAATTTTTTATATTAATGGATTTATGATATTTGTAGGAAACCAAGCACTACAACAAATAATGACATCTTCATCCGAATCATCAACAAACCCACTATGCGCGTGTAATTTGAAAGCCATTGTCCGTACTTGGGATTTGCAGTGAAACTACGGAAGAAGGTATTGGGGATGCCCTAGACTGGGGTGTTTTTACAGGAAGTGGATTGATCCTATATACGAGGACAGGGCACACGCGATTATTCGACAACAATGGCGGGAAAAACAAGATCTTGTTAAGGAGAATCAAGATCTTGTTAAGAAAAATCAAAAACTTTTACAAGATGTGGATAAGATGCGTATGTATAACCTCAAACTATATAATTATGTACATCGTATACTGCCTTGATGTCGTATCTTTTGTGTAATGTTGTTTACGTACTATCAACCTTTGTAGGGAGCAAACAATTTTATCAAAGCAGAGATATGATAGGAAGCGAACTTTTACCAGAGACTATCCTAATTTCTTCAAACGCAACTAGACGATGTCATTTATTTTGTGTTAGGGTTTCTAAGTTTATGAAGAAGGCGAAGAACATGTATTATTTACTTTATTTTGAGATAAATGTGGTTATAGTCATCCAACGTAATGAACAATTCTATTCTGTCTTCTAGGTTGATTATTTTGGGGTGTTTTTTTATTAATTTTAGATAAACAAATAAACCCTAAAAATAAACAATAATATGATACAACATTCATACACAACATTATAATATATATAAAATAATCAATAATTCAACATTGAACCACAAATAAATACTAAAAATATACAATAATATGACATATACAAATACCCTAAAGTATACTATAACTAAATAATTTAATATACTAAAACACCACACGTTACGGGTGGTGTATACCCATACGTAACGTGTGGTATGGATCCACACGTTATGTGTGAGGTACAACCATACGTTACGTGTGAGGTACAACCACACATAACGTGTGGTAAGGCTCCACACGTAACGTGTGGAGCCTATGCGCTAAACGGCAAAAATGCCTATGCGCTGAAAAGTAATCGTGTTAAATATTTATGTACATTTACCTATTCACTCTTATTCTATTTATAATTTATTTTATCTTTTATTTATACAAATTTTCTAAATTACCATCCTAAAATATTTCCCATTGTACATGATAATTTTGCTCTTACCAAAAACATTATTATCATACTTAATCAGTGTCCATAATAGAATATGTACGTCAATGGTCCGTAAACTCCATTATAATGATATGTATATAGATAGATGGTTCGTAAATAGTTAACGTTATACGGTTCATGCATCCACCAACATACATATAATTATATGCGCTCACCAAAAACATTATTATCATACTTAATTAGTGTTCATGATTTAATAAGGGTGAAAAGATTGTCCGTAAACTCCATTATAAAAAATACAATTTGCAGTTATATTTTAGTGCACTTTTATTTTTAATAATTATATACAATTCCTAATTTGTATTTTCTTCTGTTAATATAAATTCACACATTTACCTTCAATTTTCATCATACATACACCTTATAAATTATTCCAATTAAGAAATTATCTTTCCGATACATCATGTTAATTTTCTTATATAATTCTCTTTTACATTTTACATACTATAAATAAATTTAAATTCATTCTTAAAATATATGGCCATACTACACATGCTAGTTTGAACTAAAGATAGTGTACATAACCCTATTGTCCACTTCTCCATGCCAAGGTTACTGTTTACTTTATTTTATATACGACGAAAAACCGCACACTCCACTTTTTTTAACCATGCACTCCCATTTGAGCGGCACCTGGTACAACACAGAAAATTCGCCAAAAACCCGGTTCAACGCTTGGACGGCACGTCGTGCAGCACAGAAAAGACGGTTTTTCGAAAACCCGATTCAGATCTTGTGCTGCACGTAATGCCGTACAAACAGTCCGATTTTAATAATTTTTTTGCGAACCTGATTTACTAAAATAAAAAACAAATTATATTAAAACTTATTTTTTTGAACCCGGTTTACATTCTGGACGACACCTATTGCAGCACATATTTTTTTATAAAAATAAATAATTTTTTTTTATAAAAATAAATATTTTTTTTTAAAAAAAAAACTTAAAAAAAACAACAACAACTTAGGCACTACATAGTATCGCCCACTCCCACTCTTGTATTTAAATCAACAAATTTATTTTAAAATATATTTTTGAACTAAATTTACTACATACTCAACGCATTGTATATATCCTGCTATTCTATATGATTTGAAAATTCAAATACCTAGTAGATTTGTATACTTATGTGCATTTGACTATAGTAATAGACGTTTTCAAGTAATCAGGGTTACATGGCTATAAATCCGTTTGTATCATGAGATTTCAATATACTTTTATTCATCTAAAATTCATGTGCGTTTTTCCACCAATTCGTTTGATATTAACTGTTGTTATTATTATTCTCGAAAATCACATATAACTATAGTTATATCCAATTTGGTTATATTTTATAGTTATATCCAATTTGGTTATGTATTATATTTACATTCTATAGTTATATACTATGGTTATATCCTATAGTTATATACTATGATTATATCTTATAATTATATCCAATTTGGTTATATCATATCGTTATATCCAATTTGGTTATATCTTATGGTTATATTATATAGTTATATACTCCTATATTATATTCTATAGTTATATACTATGGTTATATCATATAGCTATATACTATGATTATATCTTATAGTTATATCCAATTTGGTTATATCATATCGTTATATCCTATAATTATATCCAATTTTGTTATATCTTATGGTTATATTCTATAGTTATATACTATGGTTATATCCTATATTATATTCTATAGTTATATACTATGGTTATATCATATAGTTATATACTATGATTATATCTTATAGTTATATCTAATTTGGTTATATCATATCGTTATATCCTATAGTTATATCCAATTTGGTTATATCTTATGGTTATATTATATAGTTATATACTCCTATATTATATTCTATATTATATACTATGGTTATATCATATAGCTATATACTATGAATATATCTTATAGTTATATCTAATTTGGTTATATCATATCATTATATCCTATAATTATATCCAATTTGGTTTTATCTTATGGTTATATTCTATAGTTATATACTATGGTTATATCCTATATTATATTCTATAGTTATATACTATGGTCATATCATATAGTTATATCCTATGATTATATCTTATAATTATACCCAATTTGGTTATATCCAATTTGGTTATATCTTATAGTTATATCCAATTTGGTTATATCTTATGGTTATATTATATAGTTATATACTATGGTTATATCCTATATTATATTCTATAGTTATATACAATGGTTATATCATATAGCTATATACTATGATTATATCTTATAGTTATATCCAATTTGGTTATATCATATCGTTATATCCTATAGTTATATCCAATTTGGTTATATCTTATGGGTATATTCTATAGTTATATACTAGGGTTATATCCTATATTATATTCTATAGTTATATACTATGGTTATATCATATAGTTATATACTATGATTATATCTTATAGTTATATCCAATTTGGTTATATCATATCGTTATATCCTATAGTTATATCCAATTTGGTTATATCTAATGGTTATATTATATAGTTATAGGCAATGGCTAAATACACGCGAAATACTGTATATATCGACGCTATTTTACACGCTTAACTTATTCGTGTGGTTTTACACGCTTAACGTAGGCGCGCATGGGTATAGTGGGTATTTAAAAAAAACAGATCACGGATGCCTCGAAGGAGAGGAAAACTACGCGCTTACATTAGGCGCATAGCCACACGCTTAACTTAAGCTTGTGGTTTTTATACGCTTAAATTACGCGTGTAAAATAATAGCCGTTGGAAAGTTTCGTTGGTGTGCTTAAGTTACTAACGGATCTATTTCTTTCTATTAATAGTCGAAGGTCTTGCCATTCCATGTCCAAGAAACCGAAATTGTTCTTCTCCTAATTTTAAAGATGTATCATAGTGGTGAGGATAGTAGTGACGAAAAAAATGATTGGGTTCAAAGTGAAGAAGAAGAGGAGGAGGACGACAAATGGATGGAGTCGAATTTTTCTTAGATGTGGAAGACGACGAAGCGACTGGCGATTGGGACCTTAGTGGCGTATTTGTGGTTAGTGTTAAAATAGTTTTTCTCTTTCCTTCATCGGTATTTTAATACGTAATTAGTATCTTAAATATCACACTTAATTAGGTAGCCAATATTTATCATGAATTTGTAGTTATATAATTGGAAATCATATGTAGTGTAACATAGTGATGTAGTTATGATGACTTGTAGTTAACATAAACTACTACATTTATAGGGGAAAGACTATAGAGAGCATTTTATTACCGACCTAGTGTGAGATAGTAAGGAAGAATTGTACAAATGGGCGAAATAAATAGGAAAGGAGCTTGTGATAGCTTTGGTGAAGCGTAACTCAAGTCCGTACCAAATTAGTATAGTGTGCGATAGGTTTGGGCCTTGGAGATCGGGGAGGCCGAAGGTGAACGAAGAGAATCCAGAGTTGCCGGTTGTTAAAATCCGAAAGTCGAGATCCAAAAAGTGTGGGTGTAAGTTTGAGATAATGGGTGTTTGCATGAATAAAGAGGCATGGACGGTTGGTGAAAAGTGGGTCTTGGGTGTGATTGAAGGTCGGCACAACCATAAGCTACGAACTAGCTTTAAAGGCCATGCATTCATGGGTCGAATGACCGAGGAAGAGCAACTGTGCGTTAGGAGGTGGGGAGACGGTCGCAAGACGCTGAATCAAATTGTTTAGGAATTGAGGCAAAACTTCCCGGGAAATGTGACTTCCAGGAAGCAAGTGGCCAACTTCTTGCAAAAGCTGCAGTACGAGGATCGGGGAGAGTTAACAGTTACGCAGTGGTCCCTAAGATTTATGGTTGAGCAGAAATACGTAGTTCATCCTTTGAGGGATGCGAAGACTGATGAGGTTGCAATCTTATTTTTTGCTAATCCGGAGTCGCTGCGGTTGTTGAAGAAGTTCCCGTACGTGATAATCATTAACGCGACATACAAGACAAACAAGTAAGTCCTAAATTTGTAATAATGTGTAGTTTATGACATAAATTGTTAAAATATTCCATTTAAAATGTGTTTGGTATTATGAAATGTTTTCCATAGATATGGAATGCCACTTGTGGAGATTGTTGGTTTCACCAACACTCATAAGACGTTCAACATTGCTTATGCATTCACCCGGGCGGAAAGGATTTACCATTACACGTGGATAATGAGAAAAGTTCGGGCATTGTGTTTGGATTTGGGAGTGATGCCGACTGCAATAATGACAGATTGTGAGAAGGCCCTCATAACTGCTATCCAGAGTGTTTTCGGCACCGAAGTTCAACACCTCTTGTGTTGGGTGCATATAAAGCACAACATCGAGGCACGTGCCTCATCCATTTTGAAGAAGAAGGAAAGTGTGGATGCCTTTGCAAACCAATGTTGGACACTTTTTTGCTCAACTAGTGAAGAAAGATATTAAGAGAGGCTTGCCGTATTACGGACATCGTGGAAGAAAGGCCTTGTTGGATACGTGGAGGACACATGGCTTATTCCGTACAAGACGAGCATAGTAAGGGCGTGGACGGATCATCATCTTCACTTCTTCACGAGGACTTCAAACAGGTATGACATTCACAATATGTTATTTTTTGTACTCATAGTTGTTAATGTCGTACTAACGTCATGTGATTTGACAGGGTTGAGGGGATGCACAAGGTTTTGAAAGATATTATTGGCTCTAGTAGAGGGGGCTTCAACAGAGTGATCGTGAGGATCCACCATGCCATCATCCTTCAAATAGATCAGATTAGGGGGAGCATGAACCTTTCACTTTCCAAACGACCAACGGATTTCAATGATGTATCGATGCCGCCAGTTGTACGAGCTACTTTTTCTAGGCTCTTCTACCAAGTGTCGGATAGGTGCTTCGATATGTTGTTGGGCTATTATGATATCTTGAAGAAGGGGGAGTTCTCAGAAGAATGCACCGACCATTGGGTGAGAGATTGCCTTGGGTTGCCTTGCGCGCACAACATTGCAAGAGCCATCGTTTCAAGAACACCTCTCATTCCGTTAGACGTTTACGAGTTCTGGAGGGACTTGGAATGGGAAGAGACTCCAACAACAACTCCTGGACCTTCTGCCTACGTTCGAATGGACATTACAGAGATGAGACTTCGTGAAATGTTTGCCAGGTTGGAGGTTGGGACATTGAAGAAAGGCACGGCATTCCTACTAGGTGAGTTGTACCACGACTTGGAGCATCCAAAAGAGAGTACTTTGTTGGAGCCGACGGGGATCAAGGCAAAAGGAAGGCCAAGTGGTGCTAGGAACAAGGAGAAGGTGGATGAGAAGGCGGAGAAGAGGGATAAGTGCTTGTTTGAGCATAGACGGGATGAGCTCCATGAGAATGAGAAGAAGGCGGGGCCGAAGACAAAGGAGAAGGGGAAGGCAAGTGCGAGCACTGGTAGAGGCCCATGTTGTACTAAAAATCAAGCAAGTGCATCTACTGCAGTAGTGATGGACTTTGATGACTTGCAATCCCAACCCATACTAGAAGAATCACAACCAGAAGATTTGCAGTGGCCTGAAGAACCTAGTATTCCCATTGTTCATATGGGGGTGAACTTTGGGATTGACAATGTGGATGACTTTTGGATTCCGTACATCAAGAATGTTAGAGATGTACGCCCCGACGGACATTGTGGATATCGGTCGATGGCTGTATTGTTGGGGAGGCAAGAGAAGGAATATACCAACATCCGACGCGAGATGGTAGCGGAGTTGCTTGACAACCGAGAGATATATGAGCCGATACATTGCCGTATTCGATAAGGGTCCTGGGATGATCTTATCTTTCAAGTGAACCATTGCAGAAGCCCTTGCTCAGAAGTATACTGGCTTCACATGCCATTGATGGGTTTAGTGTTTGTCACACTATATCAGGTTGGTCTTGTCTTATTAACGTGGGAAGCTCCGACGTTTTGCTTACCGTTGAGGAATAGGACATCAAGCATAGGACCTCCAGAAAAGATTCTTTCCATGGCACACATAGGCAATCACGATCACTTCATACCTGTAAAGGTTTTTTCTAATAAAATATTTATGAAATTAGGTTACATTGTTTCCACTACTCAAATAGTTTGTGTGTGTATATGTAGGTGGTGCTTAAGGAAGGGTCGCCAATACCGCACACTTCTGGTTTGTTGCGCAGAAACGCAGATCGAAATATTTTGTGGTGGACAAAAAAGTTTGAGTGGAATTTGAAGATGTATCGAGATTACTGCATTGCAAATGGTCGGGAACCAGATCCTTTTATGTATGTGGGAGACGGATCCGTTCATGTACTTGATTGATGATACGAGTATGTAATTTAATATTTAGACGGCTTTGATGTGTTTTACATTACATGCTTTGATGTGTTTTACATAACGTCTACATTCGAAGTAGTACAAACTCGCTTTTTATCTCGATTTAATGGGCCTATACTGGCGCGGAGTAGTACAAAACATAACAAATCACATCCCCTCTTTCGCTAATTCCACTTGATTCCTACAAAACATAACAAATGGTTACTTTTATCTTTCTAACACCTACGATGTTTATTTGTTATTGCCCTTAAACAATACCTACAAAGACCCTTATTCTGCTTTAGAAGTTGTTTTTTTTCCTTCCACAACCCCATAATGACCTCGTGTGCCCTTTCGTCGTATGGTGGATCGAACCACGCAAATAAATCACATCCTCCTTTATTACCAGGTTTGTGGACATCGTACCTGCCCAATTCAGGGCATCCCCAGTACCTTCTTCCGTACTGCCACTGTCGGTCACAAGTGTGTATGACCGCCTTCGAATTATAAAAGCAAAGTCTCTCTCCCGTTGTTGAACTCGAACTCGACGAAGAGGCCATACTACCTTGTGGAGAATTAAAACACAATTAGATAAGAGAAGGGTATATAAGGTTTAGGATGACATTGTTTGTATTTGTAGGGTGAAATAGAATCGTTGGAAAAACGACCGTTATAAAGTGCACGCTTACCTTACGCGTGTGATTACAAACGATCACTTTGTAACGGTCATACGCTTAACATAAACGTGCAGTTTGTAACGGCCATTTTTCCAACGACTCTATTTCACCCTATAAATACAAACAATTTCATACAAACAATTACACCCTTCTCTTATCTAATTGTCTTTTAATTCTCCAAAAGTTAGTATGGCCTCTTCGTCGAGAAATGTGATAGTAATCAGCAACGACTCAAATTCCTCTGTTGTCGAAGAAGACAATAGCTACACCTCTGATGATGATGCTGGAGATGTTGCAAATTCAGCATTAGAAAGAGCCGAAGCTATGTTACATGATAAGCCGAAGATATTCATTGTTGTACTAAATCAAACCATGCTCTACCCAGAATATCGGGTGGTAAGCACCGCATCCTTCATTATGTAAATTTATGATTCAGATTACTTTATAATATCAACTTTAAATGCACTTATTGATATGCAGAGTATCCCGAGGGAGCATGCTTGGAAATTCTTGAGTTCTGCAACAACAACGGAAGTCATCCTGGATTGTAGTGATGCTACTTTGCCTGTGTGTATCGCAACGAGTGGGAATCGATACAGATTTGGCAACGGCTGGCGGGATTTTGTAAGATTCCATGAATTGGAAATCAATGATGCATTAGTGTTTGAAATAATATGTCGGCGTCCCCAAGTTATATATGTAGTAACCATATTCAAAGCTTAGGGATATTATGTTTATTTTGTTATGTATGTATTTTTCGGATGACATGTACTACTACGCATTAGTAAAAAAATTGTGTTTTAATTCATGAAATGGCTCAAACTCAAAACAAAAAAAACATAATGGCCCAAACTAGGCCCAATAGTACAAAAAAGCTTAATGGGCCCAAACTAGGCACAATAGTACAAAAAAGCTTATTGGGCCCAAACTAGGCCCAATAGTACAAAAATGTTTCTCGTATTACATAAGTATGCTAACATGTAACGAGTTCATATTACTTTCTCGTATTACATAGGTACACTAACATGTAACGAGTTCATATTACTTTCTCGTATTACATAAGTATGCTAACATGTAACGAGTTCATATTACTTTCTCGTATTACATAAGTACACTAACATGTAACGAGTTCATATTACTTTCTCGTATTACATAAGTACACTAACATGTAACGAGTTCATATTATTTTCTCATATTACATAAGTATGCTAACATGTAACGAGTTCATATTACTTTCTCGTATTACATAAGTACACTAACATGTAACGAGTTCATATTACTTTCTCGTATTACATAAGTACACTAACATGTAACGAGTTCATATTACTTTCTCGTATTACATAAGTACACTAACATGTAACGAGTTCATATTACTTTCTCATATTACATAAGTACACTAACATGTAATGAGTTCCTATTACTTTCTTGTATTACATAAGTACACTAACATGTAACGAGTTCATATTACTTTCTCGTATTATATAAGTATGCTAACATGTAACGAGTTCATATTACTTTATCGCATTACATAAGTATGCCAACATGTAACGAGTATGCGGCGTATAGCGATCAAACAGCCGCATATAGCGTCCAGTATGCGGCGTATAGCGATCAAACAGCCACGTATAGCGTCCAGTATGCGGCGTATAGCGATCAAACAGCCGCTGTCTCTATTGTTAGGCACCTCCGAGGCACCAAGAATAGCTACTCTAAAAGCCTGGGGGTTGGTAACTTATTGTTCCCGAAAATGTGGGAAATATGCCCAAACCCAGCACTGTAAATGAATAAATAACGCTATTAATGACCGAAATATTAAAACATAACTTAATATTTCACTAATCCATCCAATATCTTACCCTAATCAGAATCCCACAAGATGCAATACCCTGCGCTCCACGCCTAGACACCTCTCCCAAGTTGCGGTACACGTAGGCTAGAATCCCAGCTCCTCATGCAGTGTCTCCGGTAACGTCGTGGTCAAACAAAAGCGCCACCCACTTGTGCTTCACGGCGTTAGTTGACTTGTCCACCAAGACAGTCGAGCCGAGAAGCAACAAGAGGTAGTACGTAGCAATAACGCCCTCGTCACGCTCGTCACTCCCCATCATCTCTACCAGTCTACTCTCTAAAAATGCCAAAGGAATACCGCCAGTTGTGTTCTATCTCTTCATCTGGTCCTGCCCAACGTCCAGATGAGTACATATATGCTGTCTCACTGCCGGATCACTGAGGTCTGAAGTACAGCTCCTCCCACGTATGTGAACCCGCAAGATCTGGAGAATATCAGCAAGGGTGATGGTCATCTCTCCGAAGGGCATATGAAATGTGTTCGTCTCGGGATGCCATCTCTCCACAAATGCAGAAATCAATGCCGAATCCATGCTACATGCAATGCCAAGTGTGCGTAGACCTGTAAGCCCGCTCCGCTCAGCCAACCCAAACCACGTATGTGGCTCAGGGCTAATATAATCCTCGTGGGCAGCACAATGGGCTGAGCGGAAATGGATCCTCAGAGTCTTACGACTCCGAATTAACGGAATTTAAGATTAGTATACATTTTCTAATAAAAAACATTTTAGAGATTCAACACATAAACTACAAAGTTAAACATACCAAATCCTGCTCCGCCTGACAACGGGCTACCCCACTACGACGTGGCTGCTGCTGCTCAACAATCTCAGGAACAACAGGATCTGGAGGAGCATCGTCAACACCTGTGCGGTCGGCCACTACCGGTGTCGGCTCTGTACGCCCCGTAGGGGTGAGGGCCGCCAATATACTCTAATTTTTTGGATACTTATTAGATTAGGGACTAGTTAATACATTTTGGGACTTATATGATTAATTTTAGAATTGACTATACTTATACATTTCGGTATATCACTTTTGCATTTGTGTTAGATGTCATTTAACTTTTTTAATTTTATTTTATCTATTGTATAGATATTTTTTATAATGGTTTAGGTACTAGTTAATTTCTAAATAAAATGTAAATATATGAGCCAATAATTCTAATCCATAACTAATCTATAACTAATCCATAAATAATAATTAATAATGTTAAACTCTAAATATATGTTAACTAATACAAAAGTTAAGGCATAATTAATTCTAATCAATAACTATATTATTCTAATCCGAATTATTTCAAAATTTAAACGATAATGCATTCTAATCCAAATTATTAATTAATAACATAAGTATGCTAAATATATGTTAACTAATACAAAAATTAAGGCATAACTAATTCTAATCCATAACTAATCCGAATTAAATCATAATCTAAACAATAATCCATAACTATATTATTCTATTCCAAATTAACTATATTATTCTATTCCATAACTAAATTATTCTATTCCAAATTAAATCAAATCTTAACAAATATATTTACGAAAACAATTACGAAAATAATGATAAATTTAATATTAAAAAAAAATACCGCTCGAAGACCGATCAGACTCGATACAGGCGCCGTCAGAGTTGTTTCCGCCTCAATCGGAGTCGCCCTCGGTTGCGCTCGGGTCCTAGTTCGACCTCCACTTCCACCTCGGGTCCGAGCTCCACCGGAAACCACCATGGCCACCACCTCCTCCTCCTCCTCCTCCTCGCTTTCCACGTCCACCTCTACCGCCAGCCACGGGCTCCTCCCGCCACCACTCGCGCCGCTAGCCGTTGACGCACCGCCATCTGTTGCCGCGCCGGATGCCGTTGTCGCGCCAGTCGCCGTTCCCGCCAATCCTGCACAGTCGCCAGTTTCACCCGCCGCTCCGCCGCCGATTTCGGCCCTTTCTCCGCCGCCAATCCGGTCACCCAACCCACCAAAACCCAAATCTATGGCTAATGGGAACAATCGGAGGAAAGGGAAGAGAGATTTGAAGAGAGATTTCGAATGTTTTTTTAGGTTTGAAGACGGCGGGAGGAAGAAGACGACTCGTCTTCTTAAGCGTGTAGTTACACGCTTAACTTAAGCGTGTAACCACACGCTTAATATACGCGTGTCTCTTTGGCTGGGGCATGGGCTAGTTATTTGGGCCGGCCCAAATAACTAGCCCATGTATTTCACGCTTAACTTAAGCATGAAACTACACGCTTAAGTTAAGCGTGTAATTCATTCATGTATTTTCAAAATGGCCACAATACCCCTGCACGCGTAGTTTAAGCGTGTAAAACCGTCGGCTTACCTTAAGCATGTAAAATAGCGTCCATTTAGACATACATTCACGTGCATTTAGCTTTTTCGTAGTTACATACTATGGTTATATCCTATATTATATTCTATAGTTATATACTATGGTTATATCATATAGCTATGTACTATATATATATATATCTTATAGTTATATCCAAGTTGGTTATATCATATCATTATATCCAATTTGGTTATATCATATCGTTATATCCTATAGTTATATTCAATTTGGTTATATCTTATGGTTATATTCTATAGTTATATACTATGATTATACTATATAGTTATATACTATGATTATATCTTATAGTTATATCCAATTTGGTTATATCCTATGGTTATATCCAATCTGGTTTTATCTTATAGTTATATCCAATTTGGTTATATCTTATGGTTATATTATATAGTTATATACTATGGTTATATCCTATATTATATTCTATAGTTATATACTATGATTATATCATATAGCCATATACTATGATTATATCTTATAGTTATATCCAATTTGGTTATATCATATCGTTATATCCTATAGTTATATCCAATTTGGTTATATCTTAAGGTTATATTCTATAGTTATATCCTATATTATATTCTATAGTTATATACTATGGTTATATCATATAGTTATATACTATGATTATATCTTATAGTTATATCCAATTTGGTTATATCATATCGTTATATCCTATAGTTATATCCAATTTGGTTATATCTTATGGTTATATTATATAGTTATATACTATGGTTATATCATATATTATATTCTATAGGTATATACTAAGGTTATATCATATAGCTATATACTATGAACATATCTTATAGTTATATCCAATTTGGTTATATCATATCATTATATCCTATAGTTATATCCAATTTGGTTATATCATATCGTTATATCCTATAGTTATATCCAATTTGGTTATATCTTATGGTTATATTCTATAGTTATATACTATGATTATATTATATAGTTATATACTATGATTATATTATATAGTTATATACTATGATTATATCTTATAGTTAGAGTTTGGATCATATGCGGAGCACTCTTCCCGTGCGGACGTGCGGAGCATGCACTTTTGGGTCTTATTTGTGCACTTTAACGTCTTATTTGTGCACTTTAACCAAATTAGTTATATCCAATTTGGTTATATCATATCGTTATATCTTATAGTTATATCCAATTTGGTTATATCTTATGGTTATATTATATAGTTATATACTACTATATTATATTCTATAGTTATATACTATGGTTATATCATATAACTATATACTATGATTATATCTTATATTTATATCCAATTTGGTTATATCATATCGTTATATCCTATAGTTATATCCAATTTGGTTATATCTTATGGTTATATTATATAGTTATATACTCCTATATTATATTCTATAGTTATATACTATGGTTATATCATATACCTCTATACTATGATTATATCTTATAGTTATATCCAATTTGGTTATATCATATCGTTATATCATATAGTTATATCCAATTTGGTTATATCTTATGGTTATATTATATAGTTATATAATCCTATATTATATAGTTATATAATCCTATATTATATTCTATAGTTATATACTATGGTTATATCATATAGCTATATACTATGATTATATCTTATAGTTATATCCAATTTGGTTATATCATATCGTTATATCCTATAGTTATATATTATTATTATAGTTATATCCAATTTGGTTAAACCTTATGGTTATACTAGGTATTTGAATTTCCAAATCATACAAAATAGCAGGATACATAAAATGCGATGAGTATGTAGTAAATTTATTTTTTGTAAAAATAATTATTGATTTAAAAACAAGAGATGGTGTTTTTTTTCCTAGGCGCAAGTGAACCGATTTTTTTTGGACTGCACTATGTGCTGCCCAAAATACCGGTTCAGTGAACCATTTTTTCTTAATTTATTAAAAAAAAATTAAAAATTGAACCGGGCTTTTGCTGCACCACGTGCAACACAATTTGGAGTGCACGGTTAAAAAAAGTGGAGTGCGTGGTTTTTTCGCCTTTATATATCAATAGATGATGTTCACACTATCAAACCCAAATGTGAGTTTTTTTTACGGCGAAAAACCGCACACTCCAACTTTATGAACATTGCACTCCATCTTGGTTTCTTGTGCTGCACTAGGTGCCGCACAAGACCAGTTTAATATTTTTTTTAAAATTTTTATGAATAAATTTTATTTAAAAAAAACCGGTTCAGTGAACCAGTTTTTTGGGAAAAAAAGTTTTTTGGGCGGCACGTAGTGCAGTCCAACGAAACCGGTTCATGGTGAAACCGGTTTCTAGACGGCACTAGGTGCAGTCCAGAGAGTGTACAATTAAAATTAAATGGTCAATTTGTGCTGCATATAGTGCCGCCCATAATTATCCCGTTTTAGTCTAAACGGTCATTTTGTGCGAAAGTATCTGCAACATAATTTGAGCAACAAAGTACTTCCGCGCATGTGGCTGGCTATATATATGGGATATGTAATAGTAGTTGAACCACCATTGAATTACAACCAAAAAAATACTTCAAACCGATTGTAATTTTCCGGCTATATATATGTCGTCGTCAAGCGATTCTTGTTGGAGGGGGCTGTCCGAGTCGTCTTCGAGCGCGCCCACGTTTCTAGATGATGAAGTTGATTTCCAGTCGCCGATTTCTCCTAAGTATTTCAGGGTACGTAATATTTTTAATTTTTTACAGTATAAAGTAATTAGATATTACCTGTATATATAATATTTAGATAAATGTAGAAATAAAATGATTATTTTTTCATAATAAATGTAAATACTAATTAGTCTCTGAAATGATTGTATTTTCATAATAAACTATATGCATGTATGTATAATGTCTAGAAATAACATAGATTTATGTATGTAGAATGTCTAGAAATAACATAGATGTGTGTATGTAGAAAGTTTAGAAATAATGCTTAAATTAGATTTTTTTATAAATGTAATTATTATTTAGTCTCTAATGTACTATTTTTTTTTTATATAAATAGGGTGATTCTAGTGATGGTGAATTTCTAGCAATCGACTTCTCATCCCATTTTACTACTAATGAGATATTTCCGAGTATGGAGGGTTTGAGGGAGTGGGTGCAAAAGGTCAGTTTTAGTCTTTTTATGGTGATCACTACTAAATCATCAAAGCCTAGAATGATTATATTTCATTGTGAGAGATCCGGGTTACCTAGGTCCGGCAAAAAAAAGAAGTTAGTCGATGGTAAAAAGGTCAGCCCGATACGAGTGAATAAAGCTAGGTCAAAGAAGAAGGGTTGTCCCTTTTTGTTGCATGGTATTTTTAGTGAAGGAAATGCTAGTAGAGCTCCTGGGTGGACCATATCGGTTGTTAGAGCATGCCATAACCATCTGCTTTCGACCACCTTGATGGCCATGCATTTGCTTCCCGACTTACGAAGGAGCAACGTAGAAAAGTGATGATTGATACTGCGGCGGATGCAAGACCCAAGGTTATTTCTACACAGGTTATGAATGAATATACGGGTTCAATGGTATCGAGGAGGCAAGTGTACACTATTATGGCTAAGGAGAGGTTGAACTCCCTGGGCAATCTGAATGTGACGCAATGGTCGTTGGGGTTTTTGAAGGACAAAGGCTATTTCCTGGACACCGTGTAACACCCCAAAACCAAGGTATCACAGTGTCATAGGCCCGAAGGTCTATAAGGCGTTTTTAGAAAGGGAGAACCTAAAACATTTCAAAATACGCAAAAGCTATCCACATCCAAATCTCCATTTCAAGTTTAAACAACATTCAAGCCTTTACATCAAGTTCAAAATCAATTTACATCAAAAACAACATGTAGCTAATACGAAAATTCTCAAATCCGATGTAAAATACTAAGTCTTTAAATGTGATGACGAAACTGTGATCATGGACCCCCTTGCTGCTGCTGAACCTGCGAAGACATGTTGACTGGTGGACCCGATTCACCAGCCAACCGCGGAAATATACACCGAGGTTGGGTTAGTCTAATGAAAGACTAGCAAGAATCATCAAGCAAAAATAATAGAACATAGGAAAGGTACATTAAACCATCCATCTAACGCCAATTAATAACACATCAAAATATATATACCATTACTATCACATAACCTTTACTTAACCATCCTTATCCAACTCTTCAACGTGCTAAGTACATTCAATCCAATCTCAACCACACAACGAGTATAAACGGGTGAGACTA
The DNA here is from genome assembly GCA_027886185.1 of Rheum nobile. Lineage (NCBI taxonomy): Eukaryota > Viridiplantae > Streptophyta > Magnoliopsida > Caryophyllales > Polygonaceae > Rheum > Rheum nobile. Next base: position 196,232 of record WOAB01000417.1, read on the forward strand.
TCATCACCCTAAGTAATCATACTATCCATGGATAGGTTTAAGATGAGACACTCACCATCCAATTGTGGCCTTGAACCAACGCAAGGTCACCCTCTACGTGGTCGGGTGAGGCTATCATCACCCCGGCCCAGCTATAAGGAGTCATGCCCTCCTTATAACCGAAACAAACAATCAATCAACCACAATTTACACACATAACGATTCAACATCAATCATCACACAAGGCAACAACCAACCAACTCACATGCCACCAATTAACTCTACGACTACTAATCTAGATCAATATAACGGATAAGTATAAACATCAATTACTGAACATTAATATTGAAAAATAATTATACTCAAAGATATATGTAAGTATGAGCAAGAATCATCTTGCCTTAAACTTAACGACAACGACCCTAGAAATTCACCAACTTCGCAAATTAATCCCGAACTAACCTGCGCTGACAAATCGAACAATTTCTTGCGTTAATTTAACACATACCATGCCATTACTTGCAACCCCCAATTCAGCCCCTAAATTAGTCTAAAAACAGTCCATCTCAGTCCATAAACTTTCAAAATTGAAATCAACACCCAACATTTACGTACCAACCCTTAGCTGAACAAATTTCTGGCTGGCCAATTCCTTGCAAATTCCAACCGAACTGCCCAGAATTCAATTCTGTCCAAACATCCAATTCTGTCAACAATTCAATTCTGCCCAAAATCCCAATCTTGTGGTCCACCTTGCTCTCGCCGCCGGGATTGGCTCCTCGTTGCCGGAAAGTGCAGCAGCAGCGGAGACACAGAGGTAATCGACGCCCAACAGGCCGCGCAGCAGGACACCTTCACACAGCAGTGACCGCGGTCTCGCCCAGCCACTCGCCGCGGCTCGCACCAACTCATCGCGACCCGAACCAAGGAAGGAAGGTGGCAGCAACCGGTCGTGCTCTCCGGCAGAAGTGAACAGCTGCAGACGAGGAGGTAAGAGGAGGCGGGGGTTTCGTCGCGGTGCACACCAGAACAAGGAGGCGAGGGTTTCAATTTTTTTTTTCCACTGCTGCTTTTTGTTGCATATATTCATAAATTGTTATAACACTTATAATTATCTCAATATATAAAGGGGTATTTCATCCCCCCCCCCCGCTTATAGGAGTTTCGTCCCCGAAACTAAGATCAAAACAGGTTCGGGTATCTATCTCTCATGACCGACTCCAGTTCCCAAGTCTCTTCTGTTGTACCGTGCTTAGACCATAAGACTTTCACCAAGGAAATGACCTTATTCCTCAATTTCTTTTGTTCAACAGCTATAACTTTTACGGGTGATTCTTCAAATGTGCCATCAAGTTGAAATTCTACTTGGTAAGCTACAGCGCCAACCCCCTTACTCGGTGAGACTTTAACAAACACGTGGTCCCCAACATTGAATTCTAAGAGTCATCTACGAATATCCGCATACGATTTCTGTCGACTCTGAGCTGACAATAATCTCTGACGAATCACCACAATGTCGTCCTTAGTCTTCTGCAAAGGTTCGGGAGCAACTAGAATGGCATCGGCCATATCGTCCCAACACAGTGGCGATCTACACCGATGACCATATAGGGCCTCATAAGGTGCCATCTGAATCGACACATGCCAACTATTATTGTACGTAAACTCCACTAGATGCAGATTGTCTTCTCAATTTCCTGGCCACTCCAAGGCACAAGCTCGAAGCATATCCTCCAAAGTTTGGATTGTTCTTTCTGACTGACCGTCAGTTTGAGGATGAAAAGATGTGCTGAATCTCAATTGCGTCCCCATTGCTGTGTGCAAGGACTTCCAAAAATGAGACACAAATCGTCCATCCCTGTCAGACATAATAGTCTTGGGAACACCATGCAATCTAACTATCTCCCTCAAGAATAGTTCCACTAACCTCTCTAGGTCCCAAGTAATCTTGATGGGTACAAAATGCAAAGACTTCGTTAACCGATCCACAATGACCCATATTGCATCATTTCCTTTTCGTGATCTAGGAAGACCAACAACAAAGTCCATTGCGATGTCCTCCCACTTCCATTCGGGGATAGGAAGCGGTTGTAGTTCCCCAGCTGGTATCTGGTACTCAATCTTAATTTGTTGACATGTCAAACACCTCGACACGTACTCCGTAACTTCCCGCTTCATGTCACTCCACCAATAACTCCGTCTCAAATTCTTGTACATCTTACTAGCTCTAGGATGTACAGAATATGCCGAAGAGTGAACTTCTTTGAGAATAAACTCTCTGAGCTCCTTGTCAGCTGGCACACATAATCGATTATGAAATCGTAATATTCCATCCTCATGAATAAGAAATCCGGGCGCACTTCCCTGAGTAATCTCACTGCATATCTTACTCAACATTGGGTCCTGAGGTTGTTTTTCCTTGATCGTCTCTATCAGTGTTGAGTGAATCTCCATTGCATTCAGCTGCGTCCGTTCCTTCCCAAACCAAATTTCAATTTCATTCATCATTAACTCTTGTTGTAGTTTCGGCATAACTGTCAGGCAAGCAACCCTATGCTCTGGAGTTGACTTCCTACTCAAGGCATCTGCTACCACGTTGGCCTTTCTTGAATGATAAAGTATGTCTATATCATAATCCTTAATCAACTCTAACCACCGCCTCTGTCTCAAATTCAGTTCTTTCTGAGTAAAAATATACTTCAGACTCTTGTGATCAGTGAAAATTGGATAGCTTACCCCATACAGATAATGTCGCCAAATCTTAAGAGCAAAGACTACAAATGCAAGATCAAGATCGTGGGTAGGATAGTTGGATTCATGTGGTTTAAGTTGGCGAGATGCGTATGCAATAACCTTCCCATTCTGCATTAGAACGCAACCCAAACCTTGCTTAGAGGCATCACTGTAAACGGCAAACCCTTCCGTTCCCTGTGGTAAGGTTAACACTGGCGCACTAGTCAAGCGCCTCTTGAGTTCTTCAAAACTCTTCTGACATTTCCCGTCCCATTCAAACTTCTTAGTCTTATGTAACAGATTGGTTAGCGGTTGAGCAATCTTAGAAAATCCCTCCATAACCCGCCTGTAGTAACCCGCCAGTCCGAGAAAACTCCTAACTTCCTTAACATTCTGAGGTTGTTTCCAATTTGCTACTGCTTCTGTCTTTTGCGGATCTACCATCACATGGCCCAGAAATGTTACCTTAGGTAACCAAAAGTCACATTTAGACAGCTTGCAAATAGTTTATGTCGCCTCAACACTTCAAGTACAGCCCTGAGGTGAGTCTCGTGGTCCTCCTTACCCGATAGTATACTAAAATGTCATCAATGAAAACCACTACAAAACGATCCAAGTATTCTCTTAAACATCGATTTATTAAGTCCATGAAAACCGCGGGAGCATTAGTCAACCCGAAAGGCATCACCACAAATTCATAGTGACCGTACCTTGTTCTGAAGGTAGTCTTGTGAATATCCTCCTCTCGAATCCTAAGCTGATGATACCCTGATATCAAGTAAACCTTTGAAAATATTGTAGCTCCTCGCAATTGATCCACAAGTCATCAATACGAGGGAGCGAATACTTATTCTTGACTGTTACCTTATTCAACTCCCTATAGTCGATACAAAGTCGAAGGGAATCATCCTTCTCTTTTAACAAACAACACAGGTACACCCCAAGGAGATGCACTTGGCCTAATAAAGCCTAACTCCATAAGTTCCTCTAACTGCTTCCTCAATTCTAGCATAACACACATAACCAGCACAACCTTGTCTTAATAGTTTTGCAGCTGTCATCGCACTAATAGGTCTACCAGAGTCTCTAGGATCATGACCCTCGAACACATGCACTAAACCCCCATCTGTTGTTACAATAAATTTCTTCTTCCTGAAATCAAGAACATCACCATGGCGAGAGAGCCAATCCATACCTAGAATGATATCGTAGTGTAACATATTGATAGCTATAAGGTCGACCATCCATTCCCGACCACCTATGACAATCAGAAAGTTTCTAAGTCCCCTAGTCTCTACTAATTTATCACCATTAGGCAATCCCACAACAAAAGGTTCACACTCCAAATCGCATACTAGTCCAAGTCTATCAACGTAATTCTCAGGAATAAATGAATGTGTAGCACCTGAATCAAATAATAAACGAACTGGCTCAAACCGAATAAAAAGTGTACTTGTAGTCACAGACGCATTGTTCTCATCAGCTCTCCTCATCTCATAGACTCATGGTGTTGGAACCCTACCAAGCGGTGCTTTACCCTTGTTTCCACTATTGTTCTACTAAAACTGGGACTGTGCCGGACGGTTCTGATTTGGAGTTGGACGATAAGCTGGAGAGGATGCTTGAGATTGAGCTGAATTTACCCCTTGTCTGCAGAAAGTTTTAATGTGCCCAACTCCCCCACATTTAAAACAAATCTGGGGTGCTTTAGTACAATCTACCTTCTTATGATTAGGATCTCCACAATTGAAGCAATGTGGTGCAACTCTAGTCATCCCCTGCTGACCCTCTGACTGATGGTATCCTACTAACATTTGAAAACCTCCACTCTGAGTTGTCTTGATTGGCCTGTAGTTCTGAGATCCCCCATGAGTAGAGAAGGGCTTCTTGAACCCATTGTTGTGAGATCCCACTTCTCCTGGTGTAGACTGAGTCCTCTGTTTCTTACCACCTCAAGCATCAATAGTCTGATTAGAATCATCTATAGCAACCTCCATGATCAAGCACTCATCAATAAACTGCTCAAGGGTCGTACAACTATGCCTCGCCATCAAAGGTTTTACCTCAGGATACAACCATCTATGAAAGTGCTTAGTCTTGTCTTTCTCATCCTTGACAATAGCAGTAGTATACGTCAACTTCCTACATAATCATCAGCTACTTGACTACCTGCATCTACCCCTTGAGGATAAGCCCGAGGGCCTCGTCCTCTTCCTCGCCCACGCCCTCGACCTCAAACACGTCCCGCTTTCGGGGGCACACTGAATGTAATTACTCATCAATACTAAACATCGCAGAACAAACTTATCAAATTCAAAACCTACTTATGAGTAACAGCAAGGATCCCCGATCACACGATTGTTTCACAAGGTTAGAGAATAGTCTTTTCCACGTCAAACACTTGGAAAACATTTTTGAATAGCTCTGATACCAATTTCTGTAACACCCCAAAACCAAGGTATCACAGTGCCATAGGCCCGAAGGTCTATAAGGCGCTTTTAGAAAGGGAGAACCTAAAACATTTCAAAATACGCAAAAGCTATCCACATCAAAAATCTCCATTTCAAGTTTAAACAACATTCAAGCCTTTACATCAAGTTCAAAATCAATTTACATCAAAAACAACATGTAGCTAATACGAAAATTCTCAAATCCGATGTAAAATACTAAGTCTTTAACTGTGAAGACGAAAATGTGATCAAGGACCCCATTGCTGCTGCTGAACCTGCGAAGACATGTTGACTGGTGGACCCGATTCACCAGCCAACCGCGGAAATATACACCGAGGTTGGGTTAGTCTAATGAAAGACTAGCAAGAATCATCAATCAAAAATAATAGAACATAGGAAAGGTTCATTATACCATCCATCTAACGAAAATTAATAACACATCAAAATATATATACCATTACTATCACATAACCTTTACTTAACCATCCTTATCCAACTCTTCAATGTGCTAAGTACATTCAATCCAATCTCAACCACACGAGTATAAACGGGTGAGACTATCATCACCCTAAGTAATCATACTATCCATGGATAGGTTTAATATGGGACACTCACCATCTAATTGTGGGCTTGAACCAACGCAAGGTCACCCTCTACGTGGTCGGGTGAGGCTATCATCACCCCGACCCAGCTATAAGGCATGCCCTCCTTATAACCGAAACAAACAATCAATCAACCACAATTAACACACATAACGATTCAACATCAATCATCACACAAGGCAACAATCAACCAACTCACATGCCACCAATTAACTCTACGACTACTAATCTAGATCAATATAACGGATAAGTATAAACATCAATTACTGAACATTAATATGTGAAAATAATTATACTCAAATATATATGTAAGTATGAGCAATAATCATCTTGCCTTAAACTTAATGACAACGACCCTAGAAATTCACCAACTTCGCAAATTAATCCCGAACGAACCTGCGATGACAAATCGAACAATTTCTTGCGTTAATTTAACACATACCATGCCATTACTTGCAACCCCCAATTCAGCCCCTAAATTAGTCTAAAAACAGTCCATCTCAGTCCATAAACTTTCAAAATTGAAATCAACACCCAACATTTACGTACCAACCCTTAGCTGAACAAATTTCTGGCTGGCCAATTCCCTGCAAATTCCAACCGAACTGCCCATAATTCAATTATGTCCAAACATCCAATTCTGTCAACAATTCAATTCTGCCCAAAATCCCAATCTTGTGGTCCACCTTGCTCTCGCCGTCGGGACTGGCTCCTCGTTGCCAGAAAGTGCAGCAGCAACGGAGACACAAGGGTAATCGGCGCCCAACAGGCCGCGCAGTAGCACGCCTTCACACAACAGCGACCGCAGTCTCGCCCAGCCACTCGCCGCGGCTCGCACCAGCTCATCGCGACCCGAACCAAGGAAGGAAGGTGGCAGTAGCTGGTCGTGCTCTCCGACAGAAGTGAACAGCTGCAGACGAGGAGGTAGGAGGAGGCGGGGGTTTCGTCGCGGTGCACACCAGAACAAGGAGGCGAGGGTTTCAATTTTTTTTTTCCACTGCTACTTTTTGTTGCATATATATATATATAAATTGTTATAACACTTATAATTATCTCAATATATAAAGGGGTATTTCACACCGCTACTAAAACGAGGGCAGATGGGAAGGAGGTGTTGTCGTGCCTATTTGTTTCTCACCCATACGCTCGACATTTGTTGCGTTTGTTCCCTAATGTCGTCATCATGGATTCGACGTACAAAACCAACAGGTAAACTCTACTCGTTTTAGTATTATGAGTAGATAATGGTATTTTGGGCGGGTTTGAAGTATTTTTTGTGTTGCATTTATAGGTACATTAAGCCACTATTCCAGATTGTTGGGTTTACTTGCACCAACTTCACATATTGCATCGCTCTGGCGTTCATTGAAATAGAGACGGCAAGCCACTATGCATGGGCATTGACACGATTGAAGTGGTTGTTCGGGGGGATAGGTCCTGTATGCATCATGTCTGATCAAGATCTAGGATTGATCAAGGCCGCCGATAAGGTGTTGCCGAAGGTTCGGCATCATTTGTGTCAGGTCCATGTAGACCGTAATGTGAAGGCTTATGCTAAGTTGATGAAAATTAATGAGAAGAAATTCTCGGGAAGTGTTCATCGGGTGATGAGGTCGCACACAAAGGAGGAGTATGGAGAGCGACTTGCTCACTTTAAGGAGGCATGGAATGAAGGCCTTGTGAGATATGTCGATCAAACTTGGTTTAATCTCCATAAGGAAAAGCTAGTTACGGCATGGTGCGATGATGTTCTCCATTTTGCCACAAGAACATCAAACATGTAACTTTCATACAAACATTTGCAATCAAGTTGGGTTTTAAAAGTCATTTAGTAAAACGTAAACATGTGTATTATTTTCAGGGTTGAGGGTCAACACTCTATGCTTAAGGCCATGATTGAGACATCCGTTGGAGGGTTCGACACAATTGTGCAACACATCGACAACATGTTTGTTGATCAGCATCGAAAGATCCGTTTTGAGATGACTAAGAACTGCACTGCCTTTCCCATAGAGATAGTAAATGGCCCTGAGTGGGTTAATGTCTTCTTCAAGTGCATCCTTGAAAAGTGCTCTGAGAAATGCTTGAGAATGTTGTACGCCGAAGCTGTGTTAGCAAATGAGGGGAAAATTGGGGACAAATGTGATGATTTTTGGTGGAAGTCCACACTAGGATTGCCTTACCCGTTGGTGCCTGAAGAAGTTGATATTTTCTAGAAGCAGATCAGATGAGAAGGGGTGGATGTTAAGGATCTTGATGTCGATGATGGTGTTGCAATCACCACGGATAATGTCACGGTGCAAGACTTCTTTGAATAGTTCTTTTGTGGGAAAGTTGATGGATTTAGGTTGAAGAAGATGGTGTAAAATTAGCGTGAGATTCATGACCTTACATCGTGCCAGATTGAAGACCCCCCACGTGGTGAGACCAAGAAGGGGAGGCCTAGGATGAATGCGAGAAAGACCGGCACCAATAGGAATATGGGTTGGGACGAGCATGTGGATGCGAAAAGTAAGAAGATGAAGGAGAAGCTGAATATGAAGGATATGGAGGAGGAGCTGGGAGTGGAAGAGGAGGATGCGGATGCAGAGAAAGAGACGACCAAGGTGAAATCGCCAGTGGGATCGAAATCGTCTGTAGGATCGAAAGGATGTCCTTCTAGCGGAAGACCTCGCAGTGGAGTCTCAACAGCAAAGGCGAGTGCCACTAAACCTGCAAAGTCCAGATTTGCTTCAAACAAGTCCAAATCCACTTCAAACAAGTCGCTCAAGTATCTCGACTTCAACTGGTGACATGATAATATTGACCTTTTCATGCTCACATACATTTCTAGTGTACAAAGTGTCAAAGACGATGGTCATTGCGGGTATCGTTCCCTTGCCGTTTTACTAGGTCGCCGAGAAGAGGACTACGTTGATGTCCGGTTAGAGCTTTCGAAGAACCTCCAGACACATCGAGCCAACTACATAGCGCTGTTTGGGGAAGATGAGTTGACGGTGGAAGCACTTGTTAGGAAATTGAATTATATATCTTCACCGTGCACAAGGAACTTCTGGTGTATGATGCCTATTACAGGTTTGGTGTTTGCCACGGAACACCAAGTGGCGGTTGTTGTCTTATCATGGTTTGGACCGCACACATGTCTTTCATTGTGGGCCCCCTCGGGTGTTGAGCCTCCGACAAAGGTTTATGCGATAGCACATGTAGGCAAGAGAGACCATTACGTACCGGTATGTGGAGCGCTACTCCTCTGGTATTTACTTATTCTTTCAAAAATTGTTATAATTTTATTGTTTATGTTTACAGATTTGGCTTGTTGATGATCGTTGTCCAATTCCACCCCCTCCGAGGCAGTGGTTCAGTTACAAGTACCCAAGTGTTGATGGATGGGATAATCATGAACGCTTTAAGGATAGGTTTAAGAATTATGTAGAAGAGCGGGCGGAACAAAGGGTCATTGGAACACCAGGTCTGTAAAGAACTATAACTTTAGCTACGTGATCCTCATCTACCACCTCACGAAGTCGGGGAGGATCCACACCCGGTGGAAAGTAAAAAATCCGCCCAGGGTGAACCCTGGTTGTTAGGATCCACACCCTTCAAGTTCTTGATCCTCTGCATTATACAATATTTGCATCAAACTTTGACAAACTTTCAATAGAAAAATGATGTTATATAGAAATTAACTTTACCGTCTTCTACTTCAAACCCAAATAACCAAGAGCGTGTAGTCATAAGAGCATCAGCAGTGTCAGTATCAAGAGAAGATCTCCACCTCGTAATAATTCTACTCCCCATACTAAAAGCAGACTCAAATGCCACGGTCGTAATGGGAGTCGCTAAAATATCTCTTGCCATTTGAGCAAGCAAAGGATATTTACCTGCATTATCCTTCCACCATACAAGCACATTGAAAATACCTTTGGGTCTCAGTCTAGGTGCCTCTAAATATGCATCTATTTCAGAGCTATCACTTAACTTATCAAAATAGTCAAGTCCCTACAAAAGAATTAACATATATTGAAAAACATTTAATAAAAAAGGGAACAAAAATCAAACAATAATGAATACAATTAATTAGTAGCAAACCAAATACTATATATTATCTAAACTAGATTACCTCTACTGAATGCTAGAGAATGTAACATCCCAGGCCAAGCTACCCCAGCCACCAAGCCGCCCAGCCACCCAACGGTGCCGACGCCGGTACTGGTGCCGCCTGGTTGTCCAAGGGCATGCAGCCCACACACCCAACCCTTCCCCCATTTAAATGGGTAGGTTGTTGCCTACGGGGATCGAACCCGGGACCTTTAGATACAAGGGCAATGCCTTACCACTTGTATCACCAATTGTGCTGCACTTGGACAACCAGGCGGCACCAGTACCGGCGCCGGCACCGTTGGGTGGCTGGGCGGCTTGGTGGCTGGGGTAACTTGGCCTGAGATGTTACAAAAAAGTACACTTTTTATGTAGGAGGTAACATCCAAGCCCATTAGGCCCAACTATTTCCATCCCCATGGGCCGCAACCCATGTACCCCAACCCCTCTCCCCATGGTTGGGTAGGTTGTTCGTGAGACTCGAACTCGAGACCTCACGCTTAAACAAGCGGCTTAATGCCCACTTGTTACCAATTGTGCTGCACCACTTGTTTAAGCGTGAGGTCTCGAGTTCGAGTCTCACGAACAACCTACCCAACCATGGGGAGAGGGGTTGGGGTACATGGGCTGCGGCCCATGGGGATGGAAATAGCTGGGCCTAATGGGCTTGGATGCTACCTCCTACATAAAAAGTGTACTTTTTTGTAACATCCCAGGCCAAGCTACCCCAGCCACCAAGCCGCCCAGCCACCCAACGGTGTCGGCGCCGGTACTGGTGCCGCCTGGTTGTCCAAGAGCATGCAGCCCACACACCCAACCCTTCCCCCATTTAAATGGGTAGGTTGTTGCCCACGGGGATCGAACCCGGGACCTTTAGATACAAGGGCAATGCCTTACCACTTGTATCACCAATTGCGCTGCAGCACAATTGGTGATACAAGTGGTAAGGCATTGCCCTTGTATTTAAAGGTCCCGGGTTCGATCCCCGTGGGCAACAACCTACCCATTTAAATGGGGGAAGGGTTGGGTGTGTGGGCTGCATGCCCTTGGACAACCAGGCGGCACCAGTACCGGCGTCGACACCGTTGGGTGGCTGGGCGGCTTGGTGGCTGGGGTAGCTTGGCCTGAGATGTTACAAAGAAATACTCAAAAACACTTGAAGCTCCCAGCTCATTCATCAATCAAAAAATAAGCAAGTGCTATATGTTACAGAGGAGCAAGAATACTCAAAACTGAATGCCGGAGAAATACTCAAAACACTCAAAACTGAATCCCAATTTGCGAAAAGGAGCAAGAATCTGAGAGCAGATTATACAGTTTTCAATTTCATAAACTAAGGTCCGAGTGACTCGTCGAAGAGGAAGCAAGCGACTAGGCGAGGGTCGAAGAAATAAATCAAAGCAAGGATAAATACCTCAATGTCTTCACCGGAGAATAGTCGAAGAGGAAGCCGGCGAGGGTCGAAGAGGAATCCGGCGAGGGTCGAAGAGGAAGCCGGCGAGGGTCGAAGAGGAAGCCGGTAAGGGTCGAGCGCAGTGAAGGCGACTGCAATGCGAAGGAGAACAGAGGCTCTCGTGGGAGACGGGAAGGGAAGGAGAATAGAGGCTCTCGTGGGAGACGGGAAGGCGACTTCGCCTTGGAGACGGGAAGGGAAGGAGAACAGAGGCGCTCTCGTGGGACTGTGGGAGACGGGAAGGGAAGGAGAACAAGATATTAGGGTTTTTTTTACTTTTTGGTACAACCCGACGGGTCAACCCGGTCGGGTCCGACCCGACCCGAAAATATTTGGGTTGATCGGGTTCGGGTTTAAATCGGGTTCGGGTTAAGAATTTTCGGGTTTTGACCCACTATTTTTCGGGCGGGTCGGGTTTCGGGTTGGGTCGATTTTTGACAAGTCTAGTAGTATGGCTTCGTTGTCCAGCACGTCCAACAATGCATTGGCTCCGGTTACAATGTGCCAATGCAATTTCCCGGTCGTCTTGTACACTTGCGACATGCCCATTCACTATAAAAGAAGGTACCTCGCATGCAAGGATTACATCCCAATGGAGCGGGATGGGGAGATGAGAGGTTGTCGTACCTTTAAGTGGGTTGATCCACCGTACGACGACAATGCTGCCAAGATTATTAGAGAATTGGTGTTGGAAAGAAATGAGCTTAAAAGGCTGTGCGACACCCTTTCAGATTCAAACATGAAGTTGAGGAAGAAGATATATTATCGAGGTTATGATTACAAGCAATAAGTTATAACCATGTTTTTTGATTAGATAAGTCTTCAATTATATGAATAATATTATTATTACAGCATTGAGTTTGAGTCATTGCCTTGTGGCCATTATCCTGTGCACCGCCTCAAGAATTCTAAAGAAGGATGAGCCTTCGATGACAACGTCGAACCCGTTGTTTCTGATTTGCCCCTTTTTCTGGCAGCAGCACATAAATACTTGGAATCTACAAATTCTGGTTCAATATTATAAGGAGCTTCTTATATGATACTGAACCGGGGTTTGTAGATTTCAAGTATTTATGTGCTGTTTCCAGAAAAAGGGGCAAATCAGAATGTTCGACGGGTTCGACTTGGTCATCGTAGGCTCACCTGATGCGAACGACCCTCGAAACGCCGTTGCAAGATAGGATCTTTAACGTTGAACAAGCCTTCCTTCGTCTCTTCTACTTGTCAAGGAGATGGCGTCTTCTAAGGCTAAAGAGATAGCCTTTTCACGCAGGTAACTGGACCAAAGTGATGGTCTTCACACGTCCAAAGTGATGGACAAGTACGATCAAAGAGATGATCAAGACGTTCGCCAGAGGAACGTTGGATAAATGCTTGAAGCGACGAGCTACGGGATAATTGAGATCCGGGGGATCGTAGGCAGTTGATGTTGGGATTCAAGGAAGGAGATAACTCAACTTAACAACTCAAATCAACATAATCTTATTAATGACATAAGTAGCGTTTATATAAACACAATTTCGTCGCCTATAGCCTTGCAAAAGAAGAAAACTACCTATGCGAAAGATAAGGAAACTAGATAAAAGATAAGATCTTGCTAAAGAAGCAATTAGGAAACCAAACAATCTTGGATCCTAACTCTTCTTATCTAATCCTAAAAAATAATAAACTAAATAAAATTGATGGAAATAATAAAAATCAAACAAGGAAAAACGGATTAAACTATATCTAATAGAACCTAATTAAGGAAAGTGAATAATTCCCGTTAGAAATTGCACAGCTCTCAGTAAAACTCGATTTTGACCATCTTCTTGTCGGAATCTTGATTCGACGTAAACTATGAAGTTGTAGATATTTGAATCAACTTTCCAACGCATTTTGAATCATCTAGCAATCAATTGTCTAGCCACAGTTATGGTCGTTTTACTGAAAACTGTCCAGAACCAAACAAGAAGTACCAATTTCGAACTTGCACAAGACTTCACCCTTTGCTTAAGCCTCTTCCTTGGAGGCCTTTGATAAATTATCCCATGCATGTTGCTATCAATATCCCCTTCTTGGCTTCAAATCGTCCCCGATTTGACGTGGATGAAGAAAGAAGCGTCAAGTAGAGAGACACGAACATCCAAAAAGAGCAAATGAACAAGTTGTGCATCAGCCTTGAATAACATCAAAGTTGTCACCTTTGCGGCTGAATCTTCTATGATTGTGGTGGGAGCGAGGTGGGTAAGAACAACAATAGAAACCTCAAGCTTACCAGATACGAGCATTGGTTGCGGAATCGGTGATGAGTGCGGCGGAGGGGTTGGTGAAAGGCTGCGTTGTGACGAAAAACCATCAAGGACCGGGGCTTCGACGACCTCTTCCTCATACTCGTCCCACTTGGGATGATCGAAGGACAGGATTCCACATCCACCAAATCAACGCCTTTTGGAGAAGGAGTCATCACGAACGGATACGGACCGCATTGAGAGACCAACATAAACTCCGCATCACGTTGGGCTTGCTCTCGGGCAATCTCCTCGGCTTTGACCTCCTCCAGTTCCCTAATGCGTTGGACGATCTCAGCTTTCTCACGTATGATCTCAGCTCGCTCACGTTCGAGCTTCTCAATACGGGCATGCATGTCTTGCCGCCAAGCCCTTCTAGCAACCAACTCAGCCCTGACACATTCATCGTCGTACGTAATGTTGTAGTAGTCATCGTCATATGAGGATCGCCTGGGACATCCTGGTTGCTGAGGAGGTGCGTATTATCGCCGGTTCCAATAGCGTCGGTCCTCTCGCCTGTAGGAGCCATGAGGAACATCATAGGGGTTGACATCATCGTAGTAGACGGCACACATGGGGGAAGATCAAATAAGAGAAGAAGAAACTCAGCTTGTACTGGCTCTGATACCAATTGATGCGACTGACCCTCGAAACGCCGTTGCAAGATAGGATCTTTAACGTTGAACAAGCCTTCCTTCGTCTCTTCTACTTGTCAAGGATATGGCGTCTTCTAAGACTAAAGAGATAGCCTTTTCACGCAGGGAACTGGACCAAAGTGATGGTCTTCACACGTCCAAAGTGATGGACAAGTACGATCAAAGAGGTGATCAAGACGTTCGCCAGAGGAACGTTGGATAAATGCTTGAAGCGACGAGCTACGGGATAATTGAGATCCGGGGGATCATAGGCGGTTGATGTGGGGATTCAAGGAAGGAGATAACTCAACTTAACAACTCAAATCAACATAATCTTATTAATGAAATAAGTAGTGTTTATATAACACAATTTCGTGGCCTATAGCCTTGTAAAAGAAGAAAACTACTTTTTTTTTTTGAAACATCCCTAATGCGAAAGATAAGGAAACTAGATAAAAGATAAGATCTTGCTAAAGAATCAATTAGGAAACCAAACAAACTTGGATCCTAATTCTTCTTATCTAATCCTAAAAAATAATAAACTAAATAAAAATGATGGAAATAATAAAAATCAAACAAGGAAAAACGGATTAAACTATATCTAATAGAACCTAATTAAGGAAAGTGAATAATTCCCGTTAGAAATTGCACAGCTCTCAGTAAAACTCGATTTTGACCATCTTCTTGTCGGAATCTTGATTCGATGTAAACTATGAAGTTGTAGATCTTTGAATAAACTTTCCAATGCATTTTGAATCATCTCGAGATCAATTGTCTAACCACAGTTATGACCGTTTTACTGAAGACTGTCCATAATCAAACGAGAAGTACCAATTTCGAACTTGCACAAGACTTCACCCTTTGCTTAAGCCTCTTACTTGGAGGCCTTTGATTGATTCTCCCATGCATGTTGCTATCATCACCCTCCTTTAGGATCTTTAGTCGGTCAACGGGATAATCTGCACAACACAATGACACCAACTCAATTTTGTAGTTATTTGGATGTTGTTAGTTTTTTGATTAAATAAGTCTTCAAATGTATGAATAATGTTATTATTACAGCATTGAGTTGGATTCATTGCCTTGTGGCCATTATACCGTTCACCGCCTCAAGAATCCTATAGCAGCGTAAGCCTCCGATAACCAAGTCAAACCCGCCGAACTTGCTGATTTGCCCCTTTTTCTTGCGGTACCATAGAAATACTTGGAATCTACAAACTCCGATTCAGAAACCAAAATTTGTAGAATCCATGTATTTATGTGCTGCTGCGAGGGAAAGGGGAAAATCTCCAAGTTCGGCGAGTTTGACTTGGTTATCGGAGGCTTACGTTGCTATAGGATTCTTGAGGCGGTAAACGGAAAAATCTGCACACCGCAATGACACCAACTCAATCATGTAGTTATTTTGATGTAATCGTGTGGATTTGTAATGTTGTATGTGTTTTTTTCATTCCGAATGTTGTATTGTATTCTATGGTTTTAATGAAGTAATTTGTTATTGATTTCTTGTAGAAATAACATAACGAAAATCTACAAAAAGCAATATGGATGAACAAAGAAGTCGTAGTACTAATTAACATTTTGCAAAAGTCACTAGAAAAGTCACTACAACATATCTAAATAAACGTTTTACAAAAATAAGTCTATCTCAAGTGTCAGAATCACTACCCAAGCCGATGTCGTCGCCCAAATCCACGTTGCCTGCCCAATTTGAAGGATCCGCCGGCATAGGTTGAGACGCTGCCTGCTGAGCTGCTGCATGCTCTTCTGCCATCCTAGATGATTCGGCCTTCTCTCTATCAAATATAGAATGCACATGATGCCAACGCGCTCGTGACTCGGCTGCACTAGAAGACTCGGCTGCACTAGAGGGCTGAGAAGACATCTGTGATGCCCGTACAAGCGGAGGAGCTACAGGGATGACGTCGCTGGCAAGAATGTCACATATATGTTGCCAACAATGTAGCAAATCGCCACCACCTGCCTCTATAATCTCATGAACATACGCCTTGCCCATCGCCACACGCTGCAAATGAAAATAAATATTTTAAATACATGGATTTCCCTAAAATAGTTATTAATAACAAATAATGGGACAAGAAACATACCCTATGCGCGTTGATATCCGGAGGTAGGCCTCTAGAAATACGAGGCTGGACTGGCGCATGCAGACTCACGTAAGGATGCGACACCTGTAGATACCAGTCCAGGTATGCGTCGTCGACATCCCAAGCCATCGTGGCAGGAGGAATCGTCAAGATGTAAGGGCAAAGATGATGCTCAAGCTGGTCTCACCTGTGCCAATGCGAGTCAAAGTACAAGAGGCATTGCCTCCTCCCCTTAAAATTATGAGGACGCACTGAAACCCGAGGTTCTATGATATCGAGGGGCCTGCTCTGTCGATAACCGAACTGGCGGGTAAGCCTATCCGGCATGTAGGGCTCCTCTACATCGAGAAAACGAATAGTCCCTCGATACGTGGAGGCCCTATGAGCACCTTGGAAATCAAGACCCTCATACGGCATCCACCGTATCTGCAATTAATATAAAAATACAAAACCTATATTAATAATTCATTAAGCCTATCTTATAGTATATTAAAATGGAATAAGAATACGTACATCCTCTGGCCTATACTCGTTCAGTATCCGTCTATAGTGTAACTAGTTGCCACTTAAACGGACAGGGGTCCGGCCAACGCAATATCGTGCAGCGCGTCGAAGGTCATCGTCCGCACCTTCCTTGAGGTTAGGGTTGCTCGTGAAGTATACAAAGTACGTCCAAATCCAAACCTATGTATGGAGGAATAAAGACATTAGCTATAAACAATTAAACACCTTATATTAATGATTTAAAATACAATCAAACTATAATATAGGTCTACCTCTAGGAGACATGGGCAACCGGCCAACTGTACAGCTCCGCGTCGAGAAGCCTCTCCGAGGTTTCTAAAAAGGAAAGCTAGAACCCCGGTGCCCCAAGCTGTATGAACGGCACACTCCCAATCCACAAAAAGAGGTAACAACAAAGTCCTCAGCTCGTTCGTCGACTTGTCAACGAAAAGACTAGCCGACATGGTGTGCCATAAGAAACCAGCTGCTATATCCTCTGGATATGCACCCTCCTCAATCATCCTCAACACATGCCTCCCTAACTGAAATTGCTTGACCCGGCCCTTCCTAAGCTCACAGACCATGTCAGCATCATCATCATCATCATCATCATCATCAAAATTGTACTCCGAATCAATGCCAAAAAGATAGTGGAACAATGCCTCACACTCCGCCAGCTCGCTATCCTGATCGGTCCATGGTGACGTCACTTCAAATCCCTCAATCAGCAGTCCTAGAATCATCATAACGTCATATAACGTAGGACCTATCTCGCCGAAGGGAAAGTGGAAGGTGTTCGTCTCTGGATGCCAACGCTCGATGAACGCTGAAATAAGGGTGTGATAAGCATTGTCGAACTGAAAATCAAGTAAACCCGTCAATCCCGTCTGCTGAGCAATCCAAAACCATGGGCCCTCATCAGGTTCCCCTCTGGGAATACGATCCCTCCAAAACCTAAACTGTGTCGGGCGTGTCTGAACCCTCAAACTCCTAACAACGTCCTCAGGAGGGTCCAGTGACGCCCTCCTCCATATAAGCTCCCCAATGTGCGTATCAAAGTTCCTCAACACATGAGGATACTGCTGAGCTGGTTCCGGCGGAGGTGGCACCTGCTGAGGTGGGTCCTGCTGAGGTGGGACCTCCTGAGGCGGGTCCTCCTGGTGCCCCTGATGTGGAAGCAATAAGCTCAACATCTATGCTGGCGGAGGTAGGCAATGGATCCTCCGGGAGAGTAGAAGGGCCGATAGTAAAGTCCGTATCCTCTATAGCTGTAGTGGTATGAGCATCCTCCATAACCACGTCCTCATCTGAACGGACGGAACCAACATCGTCCTCACTACCCACCTCCGTCTCCTGCGAGACACCCATAACCCTCCTCTTGCGAGCAGATGCAGTAGTAGAACGACTTTCTCGATCCGACCGTTTTATTTTAACCAATACATCCTATTTTGCCACAGGAAATATAACTATTTTACATTTTCATTACTACCAAAAATTAATGATTTATATAATCAATATATTAAATATTTTCATATTATTATTATTAAATATATTTATAGTACTTTTTAGTTATATGGTTAGATTCATTGTTAAAGAAAATTATTTTCAATAAGGCAACCTATTTAAATTATTTTCAATTGGCCGTCCTATTATAATTTTGTTGCTAAATAAATTACTAATCGTTTTATTATTATACATAACATTTAATCTTATTTAGCAACAAAATTGAGCCTATTGCTTGTAATGTAATTTTTAATTATGATTAAAGACAAAAAAATAAGTCTAAAAGCCTAAAATTACACTGTAAAATTACAGTCAAAATTTTATTAAATAAATTACGTTTAACAAATTAAAACAAATGAGAAAACATACCTTTTCAGTCGCCCTCCGTTCATATTTTCGCTTCTGACGAACAAGATTCTCGGCCAACCCATCCACCACCTCCATATCAACCGACATCGCCACGTCCAAAGCATTGTCCGCCCCGATATCCACCTCCTCGGTCCTAGCCGACAATCTCTCCTCCTCGCCGGAAACCTCGCCGCCGCCAACCTCCTCGCCGGTATCTGCCAACCTCCTCGCCGCCTGACAGGCTTTAGTCGTGTACACCTAACAAATAACCTCAAAAACCTAACTAATGTAGTCGGGTAAGTAAGGATCGATCTCACAGAGAGCCAAGTATTCTTCCTGTATGCAGAGATTGTATACCAATAGTAACAAAATGGGTTTTTAGGATTGTAGCAAGTAGCAATGAAAATGAATGAAAAGAGTTTGTAAATAATGGATGCGAAATAGTTCAGCCAAACAAATATCCACACTTCAATTTGATTGATTGATCATTGATTATCTCCAGTTCTTTAGACCAATGAATGTTCCTATTCCTTTTCTTAAGTTATTAACAGGACAACCAGACCCTGAGAACACTAACTATCAAATAACCAGGAAACCATCCAGATTCAATTCAATAGCAGCAGGAAGTTCAGGAATTTCAATAGATACATGCAACTAAAACAACCAGTTTTACTTAGCATGCAATCAATTCTCTCTACAATAAACTATTCCAACCAGTTCTAGAATATCGTAGTCGCTAATCTGAATTAATTATTTCAACCAGAAACAATCTAACTCTAGCACAAGAATAATACTAATAACAACTAGTTGATCAGGCTAGTCAAATCAGCAAAACTCAAAGGGATGAAGCACAAGAGAATCAATACATTCAAAGGAATAGAATAATAGTTATAATCTTACAACCAAATCAAACGAATGCTTCAATTGTCTAACTAAGCAATGAAAACTTAGTTCTTTATAGTCTTCTAAAACACAAAACTCTAGAGAAAATAATGAACGATGATAAAAGCGATAAAGAAAGTCTGATGTTTCAAAAGAAAGATAATAACCTAGCAAATCAAATCTTCCTAAGATAAAAATCATAATCTCCTAAAAATATAATAACCGAAATAAAAGGAAATAAAATAAAATAAACAAAGATCTCGGACGAAATCCCGAAATGCTCCGTGCCTGGGCCTGGGCCCGCGACCGCGGCAATTATCCATGCGATTGTGATTTTGAGTGTCTTGCTCCCCCGCGGCTTCGTCCATCACGGCTCTCTCCCACGGCGGCCGTGTTGTGCCGCGACCACGGCCATTATCCCGCGCCCGCGGTACCTCTTGTGGTGACTGCTCGGCCTTCATAGCTCCTCAATCTTCAATACTTCACTAAATTCCTTCTCTTCAACACTCCTTCTCTACAGCTCCATTATTTTAGATTGTCTTCTAACTCCACACAAATGGTGCCTAATAACCTAGTAACAGCTCCTAGTTACGCACTATAAAGTAGAGCGTATCACCGCCTCTACCGCCGGAAATCTGGGCGGTACCTCGTGCAGCCCAGATTCCGCCTCCTCTCCTGATCTGGACGACACTAGGTGCCGCCCAGATCCCGCCTCCTCCACCTCGGCACCGCCTACAATACCCCTCCATAATCTTTCCGCCGTCGAGTCGAACGGATCGCTGCTGCCGCCGCCGAGATCTCCGGCCGCCGCCCTGTTTCTCTCCTCCCTATCAACCTCCGCTCATATCTTCTCATGCAAGTTCTCCGGTAGCTCGCCCACCGCCTCCATTTCAGTCGGAATCTCGCCGGAATCCACCATTTTTAAGTAAAGTGTTGAACGGGGAAGACGATGCTTCGGCGGCAATAAATACCGCCGAAGCTTCGTCTATTTTTTTTTAAAAATCTGTTGCCGCCCAAGTTCAAAATTTGAACATCATTTGGGCGGCAATTATTGCTGCCCAGATTTAAACCGAGTTGGCCATTTTTTTTATTTTTTTTAAATAACATCAATCGGGTTCGCCAAAAAAAAAATAAAAAAATTGTGTGGCAATACGTGTAGCACAATTTCTGAACCGGGTTTTCGAAAACCCGGTTTGTCTGTGCTGCACGACGTGTCGTCCAAGATTCAGACCGGATTTTTGGAGACTTTTCTATGCGGTAACAGGTGACGCACAAAGTGGAGTGCGTGGTAAAAAAAAGTGGAGTGCGCAGTTTTCTCGCCTTTTTTTACTAGGACTAGAGCACTATGTATAGAAAAAAAGGGCCTTTAGAGGAAGGGACAAATTCAGCGTAACAAAGGGAAAAAAAGCTTCCCTGAAAAATGGTTGGTTTGTCTTTGCTTTCCCATTTGTCTTTCAAAAGCCCCCCGTTTGATTTTTGAAATTTGCTAGTGCAAGCACATCACTTCACTGTGCTCAAACTTAAACTTGAAAAAAGAAGAAACCACCTACACGAAAGAAGGTTTCACAGCTTCTCTTCTTCTCTCTTCAGAAGCTGGAGTTTGCAAACTCCAGTTATTATTATTAATTTTTTTGACAGCTCTCATTGTTCTTTGTTTCACATTGTGTAAGTGTGTTTTTTTAACTTCAATTCACTGTATATATTATTTGCTGTCGTCTGGTCTAGCTATTTTCCAAGTGGGCCTTCCAGAATTTGGCTGTGGATTTTCTGTCAGTGTTTTTTTTTTTTATCTCTAGCCCTTCCTACTTGAGTGTTTTTTTAGGTTCCTCTTCTGTAGCCTGGGGAGCATTTCAAGCACTGTAAATTTGTGGGTTTTTTGTTTTGCCCTTTTGAAGGTGAATCAGGATACCCTTTGCTGATTCACATTCCAATTGGGATTGCTTGATTGATCCCTTCTCTCTCCTCCCCCCCCCCCCCCCCCCCCCATCTTTTATGTCATGTTGGATTTCATCATTACATGTCAAGGCTTTCTTGCTTGATTGATCCCTACTCTTCACTCATGATCTGGTTTATTTTTCCCTTGCTCACTCTAGTTGATCCCTACTCGTCTGTTTCTGTGTTTGTCTGATACGCATTTGCTTGATGTTTGTGTTATCAACCCCCCATTTCATATGGCTTTGAATGAAGTTTTTAAGCATTAGAAGATGCATATGTAAAGGGAAGCTGAGAGATTCACAATGATTTACTGCATTCTCCTCATGATTAATTCTGAATATGCAATTTATCTTTAGTGCATAGTGAAGCAGTACATTTTGTTCATCCTTGTGGATTGTTTTCAGAATCACAGGGTACAGGGACAGGGCTGAGGGCTGCGTTAACACACATACTCATTTTGCGTTGGACGATGCGTGTAAACGGGATTTGTCAGCTTTTCCTGCTTCTGTTGGGGGTTGTACCCGTAACATTAGGTAAATCAGCTTCCGCCGCCCAAGTCCAAGTCCAACCCCCACGTAATTGGTTCTTCATTTGTATACTCTTTGTATTTCCAATTCCAGGTGCGTATGTTGGAGTGAACATTGGAACACAGTTGCCAGACATGCCATCTGCTTCTGATGTGGTCACGATTCTCCAGCAACAGCAGATAACCCACGTCCGGCTCTTCGACGCCGACGCTAGGATGCTCAGAGCTCTCGCCAGCACCGGCATTCAAGTGATGGTCAGCGTCACCAATGAGCAGGTTTTAGGGATTGGAGAGTCTCCTTCAGTGGCAGCGTCGTGGGTACAAAACAACGTTGCAGCTCATGTACCTCGGACCAACATCACCGCCATTGCTGTGGGAAGTGAGGTGCTGACTATGATTCCTCATGCTGCCCCCGTTCTGGTGCCCGCCATGAGTAACCTCCACAAAGCCCTGCTTGCTTCTGACTTGAATTTGCGGGTCAAGATCTCCGCTCCCCAGTCCATGGATGTCATAGTAAGACCGTTCCCTCCCTCGACCGCCACTTTCAATTCCAGCTGGGACTCCACAATCTACCAAATCCTGAAGTTTTTGAAGAGCACCGACTCTTACTTGATGCTCAACGCTTATCCTTATTACGGGTACGCGAGTGGGAACGGGATTTTCCCACTCGACTACGCTCTCTTCGTGCCTCTTTCTCCGGCCAAGCGGATCGTTGATCCTAATACACTGTTTCACTATGATAGCATGTTCGATGCTATGGTGGACGCCGCCTATTACTCCATGCAAGCTCTCAACTTCTCCCGGATCCCTATAGTTGTCACCGAAACTGGCTGGCCATGGAGAGGCGGAGCAAACGAGCCTGATGCCACGTTGGACAACGCCGAGACCTACAATAACAACTTGGTCAGGCGGGTCTCCAATAACTCCGGCCCCCCCAGTCAGCGGCGTATCCCAACCATCACCTACATCTACGAGCTGTTCAGCGAGGGCTTGAAGCGCGGGCCCATCTCAGAGAAAAACTGGGGTGTGCTCTTCCCAAACGGAACGCATGTGTACCCCTTGAGCCTCGGCAACTCCTCTCGATCAGCAGCGCTCTTCTGCGTAGCAAAGGAAGGCGCCGACTCTGACAAGCTCAGAGGTGGGCTGGATTGGGCATGTGGCCAGGGCCATGCCAACTGCACCGCTGTCCAACGGGGGAACCCCTGCTACTATCCCGATACTCTGCACAACCACGCGTCTTATGCATTCAACGACTACTATCAAAGGATGCACGCCGCTGGCGCAACTTGTGACTTCGGCGGCACTGCAATCACAACAGCAGCTGATCCCAGTAACTAGATATTCCAATCCATGCTTTTCGGTTCGACTATAATTGGCACGCCTCAAGCTTCTTTGTAATACCTCTTTGATGTTTTGCAGGTTATGCTTCATGTGTCTTCACTCCAAGGTACAAATGCTCAATCCAGCATCAACTAGTGGCTCGTGTATTTCACACAACACAATTGATTAATCATGTTTATGATGATTGTGAATGCAGTTTTAACGGGAGTAGCACTACAAGATTTTCACCCGCAGCATTTGGACCTGTTAGTCCGATGTTAGGAAGCTCCAATATGCTCTTACCAGAGATTAGCTGTTTGATTGCAGGAATCATTTTTCTCCATCTTCTTTGAAACTCAAATTGTTTGTCCTTGATTTGTTTTTGTTAGAAAAAATATTCCTGTGTTTTCCGATGATTGGATCCTGGTTACAGTTGTATTCTGTTTTGCTTCTTCCTACGCTCAAAATTGAACATCTAATAAATTGGGTTTTTAGTGCCGATACTCAAATTGCAAGCATAAATTGGTTTGATTATAGAAAAATTAATAATCAAAACGTGTATTTTGTAATGCGGATTTGTGTGCGTGTTTACAAATCACGTGGCGATATTCAGACCAAACGCATTGTTACCTAACGGCTAACACCCACAACAACTCCCCTTTGCAATTTCACCCGCTCTTCTTTACAATTCAGAATTGCTTCAAAATTCACTCTACCATTAGAGAGAGAGAGAGACTGGAGATGGGGCAAGAGATGAGGAGGAAGAGCTTCGGCGAGATTAATTCCGAGGAATTGGTTAACGCCGGTTTGTCGGCGGAGGAAGCCGCCGCTTTCCACCGAGTAATCCGGGATGTTATTGCCCAAATCGGCGATAATCCCAAGGAGCTGTGGGCGGAGCTGGTGGCGCGTAGGCTTATGCGCCCTGATCATCCTCACGCGCTTCATCAGCTCATCTACTACTCTGTCTACTCTCACTGGGACGAGTCTCTCCTCGGTCCTCCTCCCTACTGGTTCCCTTCTCCGTATGCTTCTCTCTCTCTCTCTAGTCACTAAATTCAAGCATCCGGTAGTCTGATTTCTGGATTTTATGCTCGAGTAAGATGTGGGACGGCTTGAATTGAATGTTTGATCTCAAGTTTTCATTTGAAATGACCAATTTGAGAATGCTTATGTGTGTATCATTCATTTGTAAAAGAGAGAATGATGGTAATCGTATTGGATTTTGTCTAGTTATGATTCCAAAGACACAAACATGGGGCGCGTCATGGAAATCCATGGTCCGAGATTATTAGGCAAATTATACAAGGATCCTATCACTAGCTTTTCCACTTTCCAGAAGTTCACTGTTGAAAATCCTGAGGTGAGGTGATTTTGCATCACTCTTATAGTGCTACTATGTTACTGTATCCAATTCCAAGCTCATGTTTTGGCTCTGAATGCAGATTTACTGGTCTATTCTTCTCAAGGAGCTTTCGGTTGTGTTTCGCCAACCCCCAAGGTGCATCTTGGATACCTCAGACAAATCCAAACACGGAGGAACTTGGCTTCCTGGTGCTGTTTTGAATATTGCAGAGTGCTGTTTGCTATCTACCAGCCGGCCTAGGAAAAGCGATAATGATGTTGCTATTATATGGAGGAATGAAGCTTTCGATGATTTTCCTGTCAACAGAATGACTCTCAAGGAGCTCCGAGAACAAGTCATGTTGGCACCTTGTATTTATCTTTTACTCTAGTTTTCTTCTGAAATAATCTGACCTATCATTCCTCACTTTGATCATTTCTGCTAACAGGCTGGTGGCAAATGCCTTGGATACTATGTTTCCTAAGGGTGTCGCAATTGCAATTGACATGCCAATGACAGCCTATGCTGTCATCATATACTTGGCAATTGTTCTTTCGGGACGTGTTATTGTTTCTATTGCTGATAGCTTTGCAGCTCCCGAAATTGCAACCCGTTTGCGAGTTTCTCAAGCAAAGGGTATCTTCACTCAGGTCAGATTTTCATCTGTTTGCTTCAATTCTGCAAGGTTTTTTGAAAAAGCAAATCTGTCATATTTTCTGATCCTCTGCCAAGTATTGGTGGGATCTATCTGAATCCAATGGAATAGCACGCTTCCTCCTATAAACTATAATACAATCTTTTGTTAATGCGTGATAATTTTTTGTTATATTCAGTATGCAGCTTTTCCGGAAATACTTCCTTTTTGCTCAAGTTTTTTTTTTTGTTAGAATTGGCTCTGATTTTAGTTTGGGTTCATTCAGGACTTTATAGTGAGAGGAGGCAGGAAATTTCCTTTGTACAGGTAAAACTGTTCTCCCTCTTAATTTAACCCATTGGTTGACTATTAGTACAGTGTTACTATCTGCACTTCAAATATGATCAAGGCAGTAGTTCTCATAATTCTTTAGTTGAATTGCCCATGTCAACATGATCCTCTGATTGTAGAGTCTAATCTGGTTCTCTATTCCTTTTACAGTCGAGTCAGGGAGGCAGATCCAAATATTGCTATTGTGCTTCCGGGAGCTGGAGAAGATGTGGACGTGTCATTAAGAAATCAGGATATATCATGGAAAAACTTTCTTGCCAAGGTCGATCACCTTTCAAGGTAACTGTTCTATATTTTTAATCATACGTCGATTTCAGGTAAATTCCATCATAAGAAAAATCAATGAAATTCATTCTAACTATGTTACTGCACTTACACTATTGACAGGCCGTGCTATTACTCCCCAGTCTACCAACCAGCAGACTCTGTTACCAATATACTCTTCTCCTCAGGCACAACAGGTAATTACCCTTTGCAAAATTTTCTGTTTCTTTGATTAGCAATAGATAGCCGATGGATTTACCCTTATGTCTCGTTCATTTTATTATTGAAATAGGGGAGCCGAAAGCTATACCATGGACCCATATTTCTCCAATTCGATCTGCTGCTGAGGGGTGGGCACACATAGATCTTCAGGCTGGACAAGTGTATTGCTGGCCCACAAATTTAGGATGGGTGATGGGACCAACTATACTGTACTCGAGTTTTCTTACAGGTTCAGCTTTAGCTCTCTATCATGGATCGCCTCTTGGGAGAGGTTTTGGAAAATTTGTTCAGGTTAGGCTCCCTTTGACGGAGAGCCCTTGGACTAGTAATTAACTTCACATCGACTGCCGTCCTTTATTTTATTGTCTTCCAATACTGTGTTATCATCATCTTCATCACTTACAGGATGCGAAAGTGTCGGTCTTGGGTACAGTGCCCAGCCTAGTGAAAACCTGGAAGAACTCTGGGTATATGGACGGACTAGATTGGACAAATATCAAGTAATATTCTACTATGGATTCCTAGTTTCACACTTGTGAACTTTCTGTTGAGAAGCTAACATCCCTGGACGTGCAGATCATTCGCTTCCACTGGAGAGGCATCCAATCTTGATGATGACCTTTGGCTTTCATCGAGGGCTTTCTACAGACCTTTGTTTGAGTGCTGTGGTGGAACAGAGCTGGCTTCTTGCTACATCATGGGGTCTCATCTTCAACCACAGGCCTTTGGAGCGTTCAGCACCCCACCAATGACAACTGGATTAGTCATCCTCGATGAAAATGGCACACCTTATGTAAGAACACTCCTCTCGAGTTTGGTTTCTGTATTCGCAAGACCTTCCTTCACATATTTGATAATTCAAATTTGCTCCTTTGGCAGCGAGATGATCAACCGTGTGTAGGCGAAGCAGCACTGCTCCCCCTAATCATGGGAGCAACTAACAGATTGCTAAACGCTGATCACGAGGAGGTTTATTTCAAAGGGATGCCTGTGTACAAAGGAATGGTATGCTGACTGAAACCTTATATTAATAGGTCTTACGAAGTGGAGTTATAAAGTATTATTCTCCTCGTCGTCATAATAGAAAACACAAGCTTTGCATGAAGGGTGTTGTTGACTACGTGTCATTTCGTTTTCGTTGGCAGAAACTGAGGAGACATGGAGACATTGTTAAGAGAAGTGTTGGAGGCTATTATCATGTGCAAGGCAGAGCAGATGACACTATGAATCTTGGAGGGATTAAGGTACTTGTTCGATTCAATGTCCTATGGATTATCTGGGAATCATGAAAAATATCCAGCCTTTTACCTTTCCTTGACTTCCACACTTCCAAATGCTATTCAGACAAGTTCACTAGAGATTGAGCGTGTATGCGACCGAGCAGATGAAAGTATCGTGGAGACTGCTGCAGTTAGTGTTGCCCCAATAGGAGGTGGCCCAGAAATGCTGGTTATATTTGTAGCCCTTAAACCAGGATATACCGGGGATCCAGAGAAACTAAAGACCGTGTTCACGAAGGCCATACAACGCAATCTTAATCCTCTGTTCAAGGTGCAATGTCATATTTGTGTATTTCTAAGATAAACCCCTTTCTAGTTACTGTCACTGAGGAAACATGGCGTTAACATGATGTTCGTGGTGATTTCATACGTTAATCGTGCGTTTCTTGCTTGAAACAATCGAACAGGTAAGCTTTGTGAAGATTCTTGCTGAGTTTCCAAGAACTGCATCAAACAAGGTACTGAGGCGGGTTTTGAGGGATCAGATCAGGCAACAACTTTCATCTCGAAGTAGGATGTAGAACACAGTTTGAGATTCAAGATTTTTGGTTGGGATGTATTTCTTCAAAATAATGCACAACTGATTTACCCTGTTTAGATGAATAAGAACTGAATAAATCTTCAAATCTTTGTATTTGGGAGACTCACTACACGTACTGTATTGGCACATTTATGAGCATGTGATTCAACCCAAAATGCTATGTTCTTCATAAGCACATTTTTATGCATATATGTGTGTCCGTTTCTAGCTATATATCGAACAGAGGCACGTATTTTGATCAACTGAAATTAGAGCCAGACAAGAGATCTTCGCCTTTAAAAACATAAGCACGTCCTTTTAATGGAAGGTAAAATATCAGATTCTAATGTCACCACACTGGATCCTAAGTTCCTAATGGCATGAAGTTTGACAAAGGCACACTTGCTTGCATTCTTTCCCTGAGATTCTTTCTTACTGTGTAAGTTGCTTCATCATCTGTTGATAAGCTTGTTCACTAGTATATTTCTAATTGTTTGACAAATA
This sequence comes from Rheum nobile, assembly GCA_027886185.1. Taxonomy (NCBI): domain Eukaryota; kingdom Viridiplantae; phylum Streptophyta; class Magnoliopsida; order Caryophyllales; family Polygonaceae; genus Rheum; species Rheum nobile. Next base: position 224,695 of record WOAB01000417.1, read on the forward strand.
TGTTGAAGTGTTAACTTTGATATATATGTACTGCTAGTTGTGAATACAGACATCTATCGAATCCGTAGCTGTTTTTGATACCGAAATTCAGACCTCTTCTGAACTGCATCAAAATTTTGGTGAATTATGTGGAATCATGAAGGCAATGATGAAGCTCTGCAACCTGCACTATGATGTACCTAGTTAAACATTAATGCCATATCTTATTTAATTGACCGAGTTATTTAAAGCAGCATAGCATAGCATAGCATAGATACTAACATGGTATCTTGCTGAAGGTTTTGTTGATTTGAGTTTTAATAGGAAAGCTAAAACGCAACTGATGTTACAACTTACAATCACAGCCCAGGCATTGAATGGTAAGTAGAAAACTAAAATGTGAAGCAGCTCTAATTCAGACTGTAACCTTAGCTTTCATCTTCCACTTTTTCATGACCAGAAGAATTGAACTCAATCCACTGCTTTGCCTTGCAAAGATTCATGAGGAAATACCAAAGAACCCCGAGTGCAGTGAGTGCAGCACTAACTAAAAGGACAGCCATGTTGGCAGAAAACATGACATATATCAAAAAGGCAGATGGTATAAGACACATGATGATCAGTCCAAGCATTCCTAATGGAACTCTGTACGGCCTCTTGGCTGCTGGCATTTTCCTCCTCAACCAAAGAAACGATGCAAACTCCAGCAGCATGCCTAGGCTGTACAAGAAATTCACTGATGCTATGATGTCACTGAAATCCAGACATGACACAGCAACTGCTATACTCGTCGACACCATAATTCCAACCCAGGGAGTGCTGAACCACTTGGACCTCTCCCCAAACCGCCTGGGCAAGAAGCCCAAGTCCGCCATACCCAGAAACTGGTAGGCGCAGCTACTCAACTGGGCTTCAAAGAGGCCGACTATGGACAGGACAGCGCCCACTTCCATGAGTACCTTGAGCCACTTCCCCACGAGGATCTCGGCAGCATCAGCAAAGTAGCCGTCAACCCAGTCCCCCTGGTCAAGCGGAATGGCCCCGACGGCAGCCAGAAGAGGCAACAGGTACGCCAGACAAGTGAGAACGCCCGCAGAGAAAAGAGCCTTGGGGAAGGTCTCCTGTGGCTTCTCCACTTCCCCCGCCAGCGTACTAGCATTGTCCCAGAAATTGAGGTTCCAAAAGAGGGTGTTGAAGAACAATGGCCAGTCTCTCTTCGCGCCCAGGCTCACCCACCTGGAGGGCGAGATCTTCGGAATGGCAGCCAAACACATGATAGCAAAAGGCGCAAGGGAGAGCACCCCTAGCGCAACAGCAGTGTAACCAACAATGCTCAATCCCGTGTAATTCAGCACGGAGAGGACTGAAGTGAACGTGAAAACCGACGCATAGTAAGGAGGACCAGAAGACAAACTAGGAACCACCAACTTGAGGTATTCGATGCACAGTGCAGGATAGGAAGCCAGGTTTATGACCCCACTCAGGAATTTCCACGACCCCATCATTGAACCCCAGAAGGGCCCAAATGCCTGGTGGGCCCAGATCACAAACCCGCCGTTTCCGGGGAAAGTGGTCGCCAGCTCGGCGGTGATCAGGGCCTCCGGGATACTCCAAATGAAGGGGAATACGAGGAAGCCCAGTATGGCAAACAACGGACCGGCGGTGCCCACGGCGGCTTCTTCGCCGTATGGGCCGCCGGCGACCTCGAAGTAGATCAGGGCGATAAGAGGGACAAGGGCAATTTGCTTGGGGGATTTAGGGTTCTTCAGAGATGGTACGGATTCTTCATCGCCGCAGTGGGTGATGGGAGGATCCGTCACCGGAGCGTCGGCGGCTTCCGGAGATGATGGCGATTGAATTGGTGTGTTTTGGGTTAGTAGGAGTTGGTAGGGATTTTTTATTGATTTCTTCATCTTCGTGGGAGGAAGATGAAGATGAAATGCGGCAAAAGATTGGCGAGAAGACCCTTTTACAGTTTTCCCATAGAATTGGGATTTGGGAGGTAGGAAGATGGAGATTTCAGCTGGTGGAGTTGACGATTGGAGATTCGAAGGATCTCTGATTGCGATTCTACCGGTCGAATAGTGCAGAGGCCAAATTTGTCCTTCTCAACCACGTCGCTGACACCTATTCGATATATGCCGAAAAGACAGAAAAGACAAATGAGTATATTAAATGACCCTTTTGAGACAAATTGGTATTTTAAAAACTTTCGGGAATAAAGAGGTATTTTAAAAACTTTCGGGGATAAAGATGGACAAGCTGGTATTCTATCTCATCAGGTATTGATCGGTCCGGTTTATTATTTTTCTAAACCGGTTTAGATTAATATAAACCGACCACTTAAAAATAAAGAACAAACCCACACATTTCTTAATTTTCTACCTATACCCATTTTTTACCCTAAGCCTGCGTAACCCTCTTCCTCTATATTCTTCCTCTTTGACCATGGACGACTCAAGAGGCTTCGAAAATCATGGCGATTTGCTGCCTTCGATTGACACTAGCAATCTCGGCGAGATGTGGCCAACAACTTACTTTGAAAATCTAAATTATTCAAGTCCGCCACTTGTACCCGCCAATGAATTCATGGTAAGATTTGAAGTTTCGTAATATATGCTAATGCTCCAATGAGCCATGGGAGAAGGTGTGATACCCCGTATTTTTGTAAGGTTATTTTGGGAATTATGGAATTTTCCCGAGTATCCGTTGTGTACGTCGGATTTAATTCAGGTAGCTTGAGACATTCTGTAATGTGCTCTATATCTGTAATATTTTTTTCAGTGAAATAATATACAGACAAGGTGCCTTGAATTTTAAATTGTCGTTCGCGTACGATAATTTTTATCCCGGTTTATCGTCATGCTCGTTCAAAGCCGAATGGGCGGGAAAAGGGGGAAACGGCGACCGCCGTTCAGAAACGGCGACCGCCGTGGTTGGGCCCGAGATGTCAGCGTGTCAGCTTCTAGCTGGCCGCGACCGCCGTATTTACGGCGACCGCCGCGTGCCCACCGCAGGCAAAAATACGGCGACCGCCGTGATTGTCCAGTGGGCATTGCCCGCCGGTCGCCGGCGTCGTTCGAGGCGCGCCGTTGCGTCGTTTGCCGCGTCTGAGGATTTGCAGATCACTCCTTGGGGTTTGCCTATAAATAGCAGAGCTTGGGCATGGGTTTTGGGTCATCTACAACCCCGAATCGCTGCCAAATTCGCCTCTCGCCGGAGTTGTGTTTTCACCGGAATTCGAAGGTCTCGCCGATGTTGCTTTGGTGTGTTTCCAGAGTGCCTTTGTGAAGCTTTTGGTTAGCCTTGGAGGTTAGAAGCCAAAGCAAGTCGAAGGAGGCCAAACCGCTCGTGTTTTGGGGTGAGTTTTCTCTCGTTTCAGTCGGCCGTGTTCTTAACGGCGACCGCCGTGTTCTTCACGGCGACCGCCGTGATGAATACGGCGACCGCCGCCAGTGCCCAGAACGCCTTCGTGGCTTTGGCTTGGTCGGTTGTCGTCGTGGCGTCTTTCCTTTCGTGTTCTTTCGCCGTGTTTAGATTCGTACTGTTTATGTCGGATCTAACTTAGGGTTCCTTTTATGGGTCGACTCGAAGGTCGTTGTGCTGTCAGAGCTATACCGTGTCGAGCCCGGAATCCAGTGACGTCTTTAGACTATTCTACGGAGTAAGGCAAGTGGCGGTTCGCTCTTGCTCTTTCGTTCCATATTTACATTAATTATCAGTAGTTTATTTGAGTAATTAATTTGGAATGAATATTCTGTTTGTCTGGAAACGGTTTTGATAAACTGTTTTGAAAATTATATAATAGGTTGTATATCTGTTAGAACAACGCTATTATCTGTGATCGCCTTTCGGGCCTGTATGTGGATTTATCCTGTAAATGTGGTGGTGCTGTAACTGTTTAGTTAGCACTGTTAAATAGGAACGTTACTCGGACTCTGTCCAGTCGTTTCTTTATAATCTGGTATCGGGGTGGCTCGTCCCCATCTGGTACTATTCTAAGATCATGATCGGTCTCTTACACATGTGTGTAGAGACAGGACACTTAGCTGGTGTCACAAATCTTTCGGTATACGTCACTCTCGACGAAACGTATACTAAGATGTGTCGTCCCATTGGTGGGGTACACATGTAAAAGTCTATAACGTGATGTGTGTTTTTGAAACATAAATCAGATAAGTGCTAACTTGACGCACATAATTAATACACCTTGGGCGAGTAGTGCAGCTAAGTTCAGTGCAGCTAACAAAACTCGTCTTGACTTGAATGTAGTACGTTCTCTTTCCAATCTGGATTCGCTGTAGGCGATGAGGTTGGTCGTGAACCGAAGCATCTCAGTCAGTTTTAAATCATGGTTGAATGATTCTGTAACTTTCCAGATTTGTCATTGCTTCCTTAAAGACTCATTTCCGTTGGAGTATTCTTTCGAGTCGATTTCTGTGAAGATTCAGTCTCCCCGAATCTTCTCTTGTGCATACCTCTTGTTTATTCCAGTAGGAATATGATGGTTGACTACCGTTATCGGTTATTATCCGAGAAGCGATGAGTCTAACCTAATATGACTGCTTCGAACCAGTCTGCTTTGTACCCTTGCTAGTCTATTCAGTTAGACTAACCAACCAATGTTTTCCCTTGCATGGTTGGCTGGTGTCATCCGTTCGATTCGGCACATCAGTTAAGAAGTAGCTCAGAAGATTAGAAGGACTATGGAGTCGGCGGTGGTTTTTGAATGTTTTAATTATTTCTTTAATCAGGTTATGATCCTTTGGACAATAACTCCGATTGTAACTTACTTTCTTAGTCTTCCGCTGTGTTTGGTTTAAACTATGTTTTGACCTATTCGGGATTGGGTTGTAATCCCGTAACTCTTGTTTCCTCAACAATGTTATGTTTTGGAATTTAATGCTTGATCTTTGTGTATCAATTGCATTTCATAAATTGTATTTATTTGATAAAGCCTTGGGTGATCTCGATAAGGAACACTGGGGTCACTAGCGGTAATACCTTTCCAAAAGGGTTAAGTTTTGGGGGTGTTACAGAAGGAGGAAGAAAAATACGGATATCTGTAGGTTGAGGGTAAGAAATTTGGGTATAAGTTAAAAAATAATCTAAACCGGTTTTTGAAAATTGTTTTTAACTGGCCGGTTTATATTAATCTAAACCGGTTTTAAAAATATAATAAACCGGACCAATCAATACCCGATGAGATAGAATACCAGCTTGTCCACCGGAGCACATTTTAAATACCTCTTTGTCCCCGAGAGTTTTTAAAATACCAATTTGTCTCAAGGGGGTCATTTAATATACTCATTTGTCTTTTCGACCATTTGATATATCACATTATTCGATTTTTTTTAATATAAAAACTAGGGATCTATGCCAGCTGAACATGGCTTATCTTCTCCAATAAGACCAAATGACTGAAGCGTTAGGTAAAGGTGCCTTCGGCGGCAAGGCGACTTATCGGGTCTGAACAAGGCTGATCAGGGCTGAAATCTTGGCAAAAAAATAAGCTTCATCTTCCAACTTATTGATGCGACCATGCCCTCCATTACAGCCATAGAGGAAGAAGAAGCCATGAGCCTGCGCTCAGAAGGGTTAGTGAGAAGACCGCGTTCCAATGCCAAGCAATGCTTCATCGTGTGCCTCAGCGCTAGCCTATGCAAGCCATCACCAAAGAACGCGTCTAGTGTCACACTTGAAGGTGTGTCTTGTGTGTATGCGTTGTTTATGTAAAAGGTTAGGACTTCTTTCTTTTGGTTTCGTTTGCTTTTGTGCTTGCATATCACACTTGCTTTGCTTGCCTTTAGCCGCCCTCACGGCCAAAAGAACGCGCCCTCCTACGTGAACACTTGTTACTTGCTCGTTGCTTGCGTGATCTTTGGTTCTGTTGTTTTTTGTTCGTTTTTACTCGCGATGTCTGGTCACATTGTCTTAGGAAATGAGAACGCGCCAAATCTACCCTTGGTGCCACAACAAGACCAACACAATGAAGACCCCCCTATGGAGCTCTCGGCTGAACAACGCAAGATACATGAGTTAAGGCGCCAAGTTGCAAAATTCCAAGCCATGCAGCGCGTCACAACCGTGGTGACCGAACCAACACAGATGATCAACATGGATGCCGCGGGAGGACCACGACAAACTGACGCTGGTCCAAGCCAACAACGCGTGGATAAGGGAAAAGGGTTGATGCCTTCGACCTCCAACCTCCAACCGCGCCTACAACGACTTCAATCAGTCATAGAGATTCGTCAGGGATACGTGTCGCATCGCGATCATTCCGCTCTGCGAGCAAATCCTAACGACTACGACACCGGCTCCGACCGCGACAATGTTCATCAAGGTGAGTTTTCTGAACCATACGATTTTGATGATAGGTATGCATCTCGACACACCCAGCGCCGTGTTCAAGGCTCAGCACATCGCAAAGGCCGATTACGCGAAGCCGGGTTAGCCGCTGCGACGCCGCGAAGACCCAGTCGCCGTCCCAGTGGGCACAAGCGACACGATGAGGCCGATTTCGAGACGCCAACTACCCAGCCATAAGGCTCCGATATGCGTGCCCACCTATGACATCAGAGTGCTCGGACACCACGCTATGGGTCTGATGGCTACGCGTCAATCACACCCAGAGTCCAAGACGACTTCGACGACGAGGAAGTTGAAGACTCAGGTATGATACATTCCTGCTATTCTTACCCCCTCTTGGAGATCCACTTGAATTGCAGGACCACCCTTCGGATTGGATTCCTCCACCGCGTCTCAAACCACAAAGAGATCACGATCATGGCATTGGCGGCGAGCGCCGCTGTAATACCCCTTAATTATAGTAAGGGTATTTTGGAAATTTTCCAACTCCCGTATTACAAATCGAATTAATTCAGAGAAGTCGGACATTCGGTAATATGTTTTATCTCTGTAATAATTTTTCTAAGTGAAATAAAATACATTTCGACATATTTTGGGACTTAATACTCGTTCGTGTATGATTATTTTTATCCCGGGCTAAGGCCAAGTTGATCCAAAGTTTAAATGAATGAAATATGGCCTTGGCGGCGACCGCCGTAAAGCAAGCGGCGACCGCCGCCAACTAGCCGACATTGTCAGCCCCAACTTGCCAAGTGGCCTAGAAAGCGGCGACCGCCGCCAGAAAGCGGCGACCGCCGCCAGAAAGCGGCGACCACCGCTAGACACAGATATGGGCGGCGACCCCTGCCGATGGCGGCGACCTCTGCCACTGTTGCAGGCGTAGGTGCAAGGGCTTGTCGGCGACCGGGGAGACGTCCGATCTTGGCCCTCCACGTTGCATGGCTTGTGATAACAAGAATTTGTCGTGCTAATTCCTACTATGCAAAATATCCAAACAAACCTTAAACCGTAGTCCTAGGTAAGTAAAGGTCGAATCCACAGGGAGACAGATTCTATCTTAATATGCAATTTGTATGTCAATCCAAAGTAACCAAATGGGAGTTTTGTATGTTTTAATGAATCTAAGCATGCAAAAGTAAACAAACTAAAAGTTGATGAATTCAGTGATGGGAAAAGCACTTAGTCAAACAACATCCATTATTCGTATGACAAGTTGATCCTAGATACTCATTCAAAATCTCATGCAATGGAAATTCCAATTCCTTTTCAGATATAACTAATAGCACAACCAGATACTATTAGCACTAACTAATTAAACAACCCTGAAACTATCAAGATTCAGTTTAACAGCAGCTTTACGGATAGGAATATAGTTGGATACAATTCTAGCATAAAACAACCAGCTTTTATCCTAGAATGTAAATCAGTTCTCTTCTGCATAAGACTAGTAAAACCAGATACTAGCACGATGCAGTTGCTACTCTGAAATAGATATGCTCAACCAGTAACAATCTAGATCTAGCAATCAATCAATAGAAACAAACCCTAGTTGCACAGACTAGAGATTATCAATATTAATCATAAGCAATCAAGCAAGAGAATAGATAAAATCCATGCAATAGATAAGGAACGAGAATCTCACAACTGAATCAAAACGAAAGCTTCAGCGTCTGACTAAGCAAGAGTGGCTTAGTTCTTCATAGAAAAGTACGTAGAAAGGGAAAAGATGAAATTAGGGTTCCGAGGATAAGGGAGGCCAAGCTCCCTTCTAACCCTAAATACTAGAAAATAATAAGGTCTTCCAAAAAGGTCAAAAATGAAATAATAAAAAATATTAATAATAATCCAAAATAACAAAGTAAGGAAAAGTGGTTTGGTTCCGCATCCGACACGGCGGCGGTCGCCGTAAGCCTGGCGGCGGTCGCCGCCAGATTTATTCGGTTCAGCTCCTGCGACACTTCCGTAAAAACGCCATAACTTTTGATTCCCAACTCGGATTGCGCTCATATTTTGGGGACTTGCAGTAGACTTCAAGAGCTAACTCCTCGAATTGGAATCACTCCATTTGGACATCTGAGTAGAGAGAATGAACCAATTGAATTCAGCACATTGTTCTTCTACTCTCGTGTGGACTCTCTCCTTGGTTCTTCTTCGTCTCCTCAGTGGTCAACTCCTCTTCCTCTGGATATCTTCAATTTGCTTCTCCAGACCACCAAATCCACACTTCTCCTCTCTAACTCTATAATACACAGTTGTGCACTAAATCCATCCAAATGGCACCTCAAACCTGATAACAACCCCTAGAAATGCACTACAAAATAGTGCCGATCAAATCCCCCATGCTTAAACTTTGCTCGTCCTCGAGTAAGCTAATGTAAACCTACTCCTCCAATCAATCCCCAAGGTTTCAGGAAGCATAGAAAACTCAACCCCTCCAAGAATCACACCTAACAATAAACTCCAGACACCCATACAATAAGCACAGCACAACATATAATAACTCACAACACCACACACATCCAAGCTAAAAGGAAAGCAGAGTACTTCCCCCAAGCTTATCCCAAACACCATAGAGTGAATCAAATCTAATCCTATCTCCCATCTAACTTCTTATCGCTCCAGAGTGCCCTACCCGAATCCTCCTTATATCACCTCTTCTTATGTCCCCACGCCAGCAAAAATGATGATTCCTATAAATCACTCTTCTTCTTTTCACTCATTTTGCCAAGGCGCCTTTTCGGGTTTTCACCAAGCCACTCATTTCATTTTTCAATAGATGGGCTCACAATATACTCACATCACTCTTGACCAATTATTACCCCAGCCTAATGCTGGTCTAAGCCACCTGCTTATTACCTAGGCCACCTTTTCAGGTTTTCGACCTATCCTAGGATTTCAATTTTTGCCTTTTTTCAAATTTTTGGCTCTTTTTCATTTTTTTTCTTTTCCTCAACGACACATCAAGTATAGAATTCTCCCCCATGCTTAAACATTGCATTGTCCTCAATGTTATGAAAGACAAAAAGAATAAAGCACAGGGAAGACAAAGAATGGACTCACAAACGTCGCCAAGCTGCTTGGACACTGAAGGTGTCGTTGGCGGTCTTCACAATATATGCCCAGGTCTCTAGTGTTGGGCGGGTGTCTTCATCTCAACTCTACCGTGCAACCATAGGAAACCACTGTAAGGTGTGGTGGTCATTAAGGAAATCAGGGCTGCACGACCTTCAACTCCATCAACTCCTACCATGCAACCAAAAGGAACCACTCTAGTGAAGAGTGGTATAACAAGTATGGCGGGGTTGCATGGCCTTCAATGAACACAAAAATGGGGCCCAGATGTAATCGTGGTGTGGGCCCTAGTGTTCCTCCTCCTCAGCTGCCAATTGTAGGGCCATCATCGTTGTCAAATACAAAGTTGGGCTAATGTCTCCTCCTTGACAACATGATGCGCACCATCTCTCCATGGGAAACTCGGACAGCTGGCCTCCGGTGGAACTTTTTTTTTTGTTTTTGTTTTTTTTTGTTTCCCTGTTTAAGGTTTTTTCGGGAAGTTTTTGTTTTTGTTTTTTTACCTGAGAAATGGCGGCGGTCGCCGTAAGGAGGGCAGCGGTCGCCGCCATTAAACGGCGGTCGCCGTAATTAAACGGCGGTCGCTGCCATTTGCCGTAGCGAAGCATTCAAAAGTGGGATTGGCGGCGGTCGCCGTAAGTTTGGCAGCGGTCGCCGCCTCTCCGTCTTCACTTTTTCACGCGTCCTGCAGGTTAGTTCGACACAGAACTACAAAAACTACAAAACTAAAAAAAATCAAAAGAATATAAACTAAGGGAAGGGAAAGAAAGTACCTAACATCGGGTTGCCTCCCGAGAAGCGCCTTATTTACTGTCCTTGACTCGACATAGTGCTCAACCTCTTCAACTCGGGTTTGTCCTAGCACTTGAACTCCTGAGATCTATATCAGGGGATGTCTCTTTGTATACTCTCTGTATAGCTTTTCCCCCATGCTTGTGTACTTCATGATGGTTGGACCGCTGTTCATATCTATGAATGTACTTGACATCTTCAGAAATGGCCTACCCAACATCTCAGGGCCTGTATGTTTGTTCTGCCCCGCATCCAGCATGTAAAAATTCGCCACCTGAATCAAGTCCTCCTTCTTGTGCTTCCCCTTTGGTTTCTTCTTGATATTGCCCAGCGCCCTTAAAAACTCTGTGTAGCGAGGGATGTAATTTGCCAGTTCGATCAAGGGAATGGTTGCCTCGCAGATACTGAAGGTTTCATATAGCTCTTTGTCGTTCTTCAGCCTTCGAGTATCTTGTACTGCCTCAGGGAGGGGCGTGACGGGGTGCAGCGAGACAAGTGGAGAGGAGTTGAGATGTACATACTTATCATAGGTAGCCTCGAGAGGGTCGGGGGCTGCCGGGGCATTTTTGGGAGGAACGAGCATCGCATGATCGTTTTCGCGATCGCGGCACTCCTCCTCTTGGTCGCTGAATTCCTCCAGTCCCAAAAAATAATCTTCTTCAGAAAGCACAACGCGATCCAAAATATCGTCTGGAATACCCATCTCCTCAGTGGGTGAACCGAGGTTGAGGTATACCTCCCGCGGTCTCGGGTTCTCTTCTGCAGATATCTCGCTGTATTCTATACCCGTCTCACAAATTTGTTCTTCCCTTTGAGCTAAGGGGCGACATGCAGCTGCTCAGTACTTTGTAGGGTCATCGAGAAGACATTCTCTTCCTGGTGCACCACTGGGTGAGATAGTGGTTCTGCCGACGTCATGGCCTCCATTCTGCTCACTGCTTGAGCCATTTGCTCCGTCTGCCTCTCAGTGTTCTGGATATAGGACTTCATTTGTTGTTCAAGTTGGATCGTGCTCTGATTGAGAGATCGAACGATGTCCTCCAATGACATGGAGGGACTTGGATTGTTCCCCATCTGATTCTCCAAGGTCCGGAATAAATCCGCAGTAGACTGTGAGACATAGTAATCTGGATTGGACACTGGTGGGCTATGCTCGTAGGCTGGGTAGTACTGCGATGGAGTACCCTGTTGATAGAATGACTGTGGTCTTGGGTAAAACTTCTGGTAATCATGACCATAAGGGGGATAATGTTTGATACACACGATTATGTTGTGTGTATTGACGGAGTTTTGGCATGGTTTTAGTGGTGTTTTAGGATGCTTTGGAGGTGATTTGGAGACTTGGCGAGGAGGTGCGGAAGTTGCGTTTTTGGAGCCTTAGGAGCTGAGGAGCGAAGGATGAAGAAACAGAATTGCGGCGACCGCCGCGGAAGAAACGGCGACCGCCGTTAATTGCCCTGGAGAGACCTTAGCTACGACCTGGAAACGGCGACCGCCGTTTAATTGCGACGCCCGCCGCATTTACGGCGATCGCCGTGGGAGAAGCAGCGGCCGCCGCCGACGGAAGCATCACCGAGCCGATTGCCTTTTCGGATGTATTTTGTATTACTTTATTAGTTTTTTATTATTTCTTTTTAGGATAATTTCAGATTATTTTCCTTTGGTATTTAAGGGTTGAGAAAACTTGTTTCTTCTATCTCTTGGAACCCTAATTCCCTTTTCTACGTTATGAAGAACTAAGCCTCTCTTGCTTAGTCAGACATTGAAGCTTTTCGTGTGATTCAGTTGTGAGATTCTTATTCCTAATCTATTGCGTGGTTTTATCTCTTCTCTTGTTTGATTTCTTAAGATTGATATTGATAATTTCTAGTCTGATCAACTAGGGTTTGTCGTTGTTTATCTATTGCTAGGTTTAGATTGTTACTGGTTGAGCATATCTATTCCATAATAGCAACTGCATCGTGTTAGTAACTGGTTGTGCTAATCTTATGCAGAAGAGAATTGATTTACATTCTAGGGTAAAAACTGGTTGTTTTATTCTAGGGTTGTATCCAACTATATTCCTATCCGTAAGGCTGCTGTTAAACTGAATCTTGATAGTTTCAGGGTTGTTTAATTAGTTAGTTCTAATAGTATCTAGTTGTGCTATTAGTTACATCTGAAAAGGAATTTGAATTACCATTGCATGCGATTTTGAGTAGTATCTATGATCAACTTGTCATTCGAATAGTGGATATTGTTTAACTGAGTGTTTTCCCAATAACCGATTTCATCACCTTTAATTGCTTATTTACCATTTGCATGCTTGGCTACTAAAACAAACCAACAAAACCCCCCTTTGGTTGCTTTAAATTGACATACATATTGCCTACTGCGATAGACTTTGTTTTCCTGCGGATTCGACCCTTACTTACCTAGGACTACGTTTTAGGGTTTGTTTGGATACTTTGCATAGTAGGAATTAGAACGGCAAATTCCTGTTATCAAATTGGCACCGTTGCTGGGGAGTGTTTAATCTATTTTGTGTGTGTAATTTGTGTGCCAATCTTGGTGTGAACCTATCTTATGGTTCACACCCGTGTTACTAATAATCTACCTCTAGTTTTTGATCCAGAAATCGAAAGAACTTTTCTTCAGGCTCGCAGGGCTGCGAATTTGCTACTTCAGGAAACTGATACGATGGCTGATCGTGTTACTCTGGAATCTTTGACATCTCCTAACTTGGAGCAACCAACTCGTGCTGTGCAATTCCCTGCCCTGGGTGATGGGGTTAAATTTGAGCTTAAGACATGAGTAGTCCATTTGCTCCCTAAATTCAGTGGAACCCCGCTCGAGGATCCTATTCAGCATTTGGATGAGTTCCTTGAGGTCTACACCAGTATGTGACCATCTGAGATTACTGAAGACCAGATGAGGTTGAGAGTCTTTTCCTTTTCTCTGAAGGATTCTGCTAAAGACTGGTATCATTCCTTACCGCCAGGAAGCATCACTACTTGGGTGAATTTGAAGAAGGTGTTTCTTGATAAATACTTTCCTGCAATCAAGTCTAATCAGCTCAAGAAGAAGATCTGCAACATAGAGCAGCTGTCCAATGAGTCTCTTTACGAATACTATAAAAGCTTCAAGAAGCTAGTGAAGAGTTGCCCCTACCATGGGTACGAAAAGCATGATCTTATTCTTTATCTGCATGGAGGACTCCGTGAAGATGATCGTCGGATGGTGAATTCTTCATGTGGCGGAAACATTTTGAAGAGGACTTATGAAGAAGCTCTGGAGATATTTGCTACACTGGCTGATGACTCCAGGCAATACAGTGGGAGAGGTTCACAAAGCTTGGTTGTTGCTGGTTCTCAGTCGAAAATTGATCAAGCTGACTTTGACGTGCTGAGAGAGGAGGTTAGGCGTCTGAAGCTGAAAGGTACGCCTCAGTAGGTTAAGGCCTGCGAGATCTGTCATGACAACCTACACCATACTGACTCGTGTCCTACGTTGCAAGAGGAAGTGAATGCAGTATGAGGATATCAGTAGTGGCCCAGGAATGATCCTTACTCTAGTACATACAATCCTGGCTGGAGGGACCATCCCAACTTCAGATGGAGAGACCCGGAATAGAATCAAGGCCAAGCGCAACAACATGGTAACCCTCCATAACCTAGGCAACCCTATGTGCCGAGACCACAAGGGCAGAGCTCGTATCCTTCATCATCCATGGAGGATATGATGAAGATGCTGATGCAGAGCAACATGAGTCTTAATGAGAATGTTGCTAAGCTGACCAAGAGCCACATGCAGTTCCAGGAAAGTATGCAAGCTAGCATTCAAAGTACGCAAGCAAGCATTCAGAACCTGGAAAGACAATTTGGTCAAATCTCTCAAGTGGTGAATAAACTGGACGCCAAGGACTCTGGTAAACTCCCATCTCAAACTGAGGTAAACCCGAACATTCGAAATGTCAGTGCTGTGACTTTGAGAAGTGGGAAGAAGCTTGAGGAAGATAAGTCTGAGGGCAATGAGGAAGAAAGTGCAGATTTGGAGCAGAACGGCGACCACCGTGAAAGCGGCGACCGCTGCGAGACACACGGCGACCGCCGTAAAATGGAAGCTGCTCTCGACCTGGAGGAAAAAAATCACGGCGACCGTCGCAACAATTACGGCAACCGCCGTGACGGTGAACATTTTCTCGGAAATCCGAAAGACATTCACGGCGATCGCCGCGAAACTTACGACGACCGCCGCGAATCTGATATAGCTCCCGACCTGTCTGAGGAAAATCACGGCGACCACCGTACTAATTGCGGTGCCCGCCGCCCCTCTGTCGTCGAAGTTGAGGCTGAGAAGGAGTATGTACCCCCGATTTTTCCTGAGTGGAAGCCTGTTGCGCCATTCCCATCTGCTTTGAAGCGTACCAAGCCACTTGCGCAGGACAAGGACATGTTTGAGATGTTCAGAAACGTTGAGGTCAACATGCCTCTCCTAAATTTGATCAAGTCTGTCCCTCGTTATGCCAAGTTCTTGAAGCAGATGTGCACCACAAAGAGGAATCAAGATCGGAACAGCAAGAAGAAGGTCAAGGTAAGCGAGCATGTATCGGCGATTTTTCAGAAGCACTTACCAAAGAAATGTGGTGACCCAGGTATGTTCACCATCCCAGAAGCGCTTACCAAAGAAATTGGGAAACTTGGTACCTCCAATAGTGACTGGGATGGTGAACATACATGGGTCACCACATTTCTTTGGTAAGCGCTTCTGAAAAATCGCCGATAGATACTCGCTTACCTTGACCTTCTTCTTGCTGTTCCTATCTTGATTCCTCTTTGTGGTGCACATCTGCTTCAAGAACTTGGCATAACGAGGGACAGACTTGATCAAATTTAGGAGAGGCATGTTGACCTCAACGTTTCTGAACATCTCAAACATGTCCTTGTCATGCGCAAGTGGCTTGGTACGCTTCAAAGCAGATGGGAATGGCGCAACAGGCTTCCACTCAGGAAAAATCGGGGGTACATACTCCTTCTCAGCCTCAACTTCGACGACAGAGGGGCGGCGGGCGCCGCAATTAGTACGACGGTCGCCGTGATTTTCCTCAGACAGGTCGAGAGCTATATCAGATTCGCGGCGGTCGCCGTAAGTTTCACGGCGATCGCCGTGAATGTCTTCCGGATTTTCGAGAAAATGTTCACCGTCACGACGGTCGCCGTAATTGTTGCGGCGGTCGCCGTGATTTTTTTCCTCCAGGTCGAGAGCAGCTTCCATTTTACGGCGGTCGTCGTGTGTCTCGCGGCGGTCGCCGCTTTCACGGTGGTCGCCGTTCTGCTCCAAATCTGCACTTTCTTCCTCATTGCCCTCAGACTTATCTTCCTCAAGCTTCTTCCTCAAGCTTCTTCCCACTTCTCAAAGTCACAGCACTGACATTTCGAATATTCGGGTTCACCTCGGTTTGAGATGGGAGTTTACCAGAGTCCTTGGCGTCCAGTTTATTCACCACTTGAGAGATTTGACCAAATTGTCTTTCCAGGTTCTGAATGCTTGCTTGCGTACTTTGAATGCTAGCTTGCGTACTTTCCTGGAACTGCATGTGGCTCTTGGTAAGCTTAGCAACATTCTCATTAAGACTCATGTTGCTCTGCATCAGCATCTTCATCATATCCTCCATGGATGATGAAGGATTCGAGCTCTGCCCTTGTGGTCTCGGCACATAGGGTTGCCTAGGTTGTGGAGGGTTACCATGTTGTTGCGCTTGGCCTTGATTCTGTTCCGGGTCTCTCCATCTGAAGTTGGGATGGTCCCTCCAGCCAGGATTGTATGTACTAGAGTAAGGATCATTCCTAGGCCTCTGCTGATATGCTCCTACTGCATTCACTTCCTTTTGCAACGTAGGACACGAGTCAGTAGGGTATAGGTCGTCATGACAGATCTCGCAGGCCTTAACCTGCTGAGGCGTATCTTTCAACTTCAGACGCCTAACCTCCTCTCTCAGCACGTCAAAGTCAGCTTGATCAATTTTCGACTGAGAACCAGCAACAACCAAGCTTTGTGAACCTCTCCCACTGTATTGCCTGGAGTCATCAGCCAGTGTAGCAAATATCTCCAGAGCTTCTTCATAAGTCCTCTTCAAAATGTTTCCGCCACATGAAGAATTCACCATCCGACGATCATCTTTACGGAGTCCTCCATGCAGATAAAGAATAAGATCATGCTTTTCGTACCCATGGTAGGGGCAACTCTTCACTAGCTTCTTGAAGCGTTCATAGTATTCGTAAAGAGACTCATTGGACAGCTGCTCTATGTTGCAGATCTTCTTCTTGAGCTGATTAGACTTGATTGCAGGAAAGTATTTATCAATAAATACCTTCTTCAAATTCACCCAAGTAGTGATGCTTCCTGGCGGTAATGAATGATACCAGTCTTTAGCGGAATCCTTCAGAGAAAAGGAAAAGACTCTCAACCTCATCTGGTCTTCAGTAATCTCAGATGGTCGCATACTGGTGCAGACCTTAAGGAACTCATCCAAATGCTGAATAGGATCCTCGAGCGGGGTTCCACTGAATTTAGGGAGCAAATGGACTACTCCTGTCTTAAGCTCAAATTTAACCCCATCACCCAGGGCAGGGAATTGCACAGCACGAGTTGGTTGCTCCAAGTTAGGAGATGTCAAAGATTCCAGAGTAACACGATCAGCCATCGTATCAGTTTCCTGAAGTAGCAAATTCGCAGCCCTGCGAGCCTGAAGAAAAGTTCTTTCGATTTGTGGATCAAAAACTAGAGGTAGATTATTAGTAACACGGGTGTGAACCATAAGATAGGTTCACACCAAGATTGGCACACAAATTACACACACAAAATAGATTAAACACTCCTCGGCAACGGCCCCAATTTGATAACAGGTTTTCAATGTTGGTGCCCATAACTCGAATTGGGGTGATCTCTCCACCCTGGAGTGTATGCGTATGAGTATGGGTCATATTGCGGCTCCTGATGGAAGTGGGGAAATCTATCCATCTCTGTAACAAAAATCAAAAAGGAAAAACAAAAATCAATAGCACGGGTGTGGACCGTAAGATAGGTCCACACAATAGTTGACACACAAAATAGATTATTGCCTCCCCGGCAACGGCGCCAATTTGATAACAGGAATTTGTCGTGCTAATTCCTACTATGCAAAATATCCAAACAAACCTTAAACCGTAGTCTTAGGTAAGTAAAAGTCGAATCCACAGGGAGACAGATTCTATCTTAATATGCAATTTGTATGTCAACCCAAAGTAACCAAAGGGGGGTTTTGTATGTTTTAATGAATCTAAGCATGCAAAAGTAAACAAACTAAAAGTTGATGAATTCAGTGATGGGAAAAACACTTAGTCAAACAACATTCACTATTCGTATGACAAGTTGATCCTAGATACTCATTCAAAATCTCATGCAATGGAAATTCCAATTCCTTTTCAGATATAACTAATAGCACAACCAGATACTATTAGCACTAACTAATTAAACAACCCTGAAACTATCAAGATTCAGTTTAACAGCAACTTTACGGATATGAATATAGTTGGATACAATTCTAGCATAAAACAACCAGCTTTTATCCTAGAATGTAAATCAGTTCTCTTCTGCATAAGACTAGCATAACCAGATACTAGCACGATGCAGTTGATACTCTGAAATAGATATGCTCAACCAGTAACAATCTATATCTAGCAATCAATCAATAGAAACAAACCCTAGTTGCGCAGGCTAGAGATTATCAATATTAATCATAAGCAATCAAGCAAGATAATATATAAAATCCATGCAATAGATAAGGAACGAGAATCTCACAACTGAATCAAAACGAAAGCTGCAGCGTCTGACTAAGCAAGAGTGGCTTAGTTCTTCATAGCAAAGTACGTAGAAAGGGAAAAGATGAAATTAGGGTTCCGAGGATAAGGGAGGCCAAGCTCCCTTCTAACCCTAAATACTAGAAAATAATAAGGTCTTCCAAAAAGGTCAAAAACGAAATAATAAAAAATATTAATAATAATCCAAAATAACAAAGTAAGGAAAAGTGGTTTGGTTCCGCATCCGACACGGCGGCGGTCGCCGTAAGCCTGGCGGCGGTCGCCGCCAGATTTCTTCGGTTCAGCTCCTGCGACACTTCCGTAAAAACGCCATAACTTTGGATTCCAAACTCGGATTGCACTCATATTTTGAGGACTTGCAGTAGATTTCAAGAGCTAACTCCTCGAATTGGAGTCACTCCATTTGGACATCTGAGTAGAGAGAACTAACCAATTGAATTCAGCACATTGTTCTTCTACTCTCGTGTGGACTCTCTCCTTGGTTCTTCTTCGTCTCCTCAGTGGTCAACTCCTCTTCCTCTGGATATCTTCAATTTGCTTCTCCAGACCACCAAATCCACACTTTTCCTCTCTAACTCCATAATCCACAGTTGTGCACTAAATCCATCCAAATGGCACCTCAAACCTGATAACAACCCCTAGAAATGCACTATAAAATAGTGTCGATCAGCTTGCCCATTTCTTGTCCCTTGACTTTGGCTATAAAAGGGGAAGGGTTTGGGATCAGATTGAGCACAAACCCAAGCTCAAATCTCTCACTTTAATCTCGTCGGAAATTCGAGCTTTCGCCGGAGAATTGGATATCGATCGTCGGAGCTCTTTTGGTGTTTATTCCAGTTGCAAAGTGAAGCTTTGGAAGCCCTTAGAAGCTTAGAATCCAAAGCAAGGCAAAGGAGAAGCAAAACAATTGACGTCGGTGAGTTTTTGCTCTCGTAAATTTTCTGGTGTTCGTAGCGACGACCGCCGCCACGAACAGCGGCGCCCGCCGCCGAGAAGCTTTTGGCTTGTTTCAGCCTTGGCTTCTATGACTTTCGATCGGGCTTCGTTCCTTTCGATTCCTTTCGTTATTCTTTAGATTCGTACTCGTGTTTGTCGAATCTAACTTAGGATTTCTTTATGGGTCGATCCGAAGGAATCTGTGGTCTCAGATCTTTCCCTGTTTCGGACCCAGGAACTCGTCGTCTCTAAGCTTTGCTAAAGCTTTCGTCGGATCTAAGGCAAGTGGCGGTTCGCTCTTGCTTAATCATTCCATGTTTCATTAATTATCAATTGTTTAATTGTTAATTAAATTAGAGTGAACTGTTGTTTGTGAACTAATTTCATAAATAACGTGATTAAAAAGGTGATGTTATAATAAGTTGTATATTTGTTAGAACAACGTTATTATATGTGTTAATTACCGTGATGGTATTGTTGTGAATTTAATGTGAACTTAATGCTAGAATAGCACGTGGGTTAGTAGGAATGCTAAGTCCAGGTAAGGATTAGCCGTTTCTATTATATATATGTTTAAGTTGATTGCCAGGATGGCTTTGATGTGAATAATTAATGTGTTGAACTGTTTAGTTAGCACGAGTATTCGTAGGAACGCTAAGTCCAAGTAAGGATTAGTCGTTTCCTTATAACTTAATATTCGTAGGAACGCTAATCCAGTTAAGGATTAGTCGTTTCTTTATAACTTGGTACTCATCGGGATAATTTCTGAATAATTTAAGGGTCATGACCTCTGCTTCCTACCACCGTTAAGGTAGGAGGTGTTTTAAGCGCCTTGCTAGCGCAATTGGGTGGGCATAATTGTCACCCTGTGTGTTAAGCACCTAGCTAGTGCAATCTGGGTGGACATAATAGTCACCCTGTGAGTTAAAGTGTAAGCACCTTGTAAGTGCAATCTGGGTGGACGTAAGGTCACCCTGTGTCTTAAATTTCTGTTGTTACTCGGAATAATATTAAAAGTCTTAACGTTAATGAGAGTGTTATAATTTAATAAGTTAAGTGCCATTGTCGCACATAATTAATACCTTCAGACGAGTATTGCAGCTAGGCCATAGTGCAGCTAGGGAAACTCGTCTTGACGTTAATCAGAGTAAAGTTCTCTTTCCAATCTGGATTCGCATTGTGCGGTGAGGTTGGTTGTGAACCGAAACATCAAGTTAAATTAAAAGCTTGTGTGAAACTTTAAAAGTTCCCAAACAGTTGTCATAATTTCCTATAAGGTTCATGTCCTTTGGAGTCTTCTCTTCAGTGCATATCTAATAATAATCATTCAGTGAAAGTACCGGGTTATGTATCGTTCCGTCGGCTGTTATTCGAGGGACAATGATAGTAAACGGTTATGCTCACTCGAACCACTCTGCTTGTACCCTTGCTTAGTCTTTCATTAGACTAACCAACCGAAATTTTTCTCTGCATGGTTGGCTGGTGTCATCCGTTCGATTCGGCACATCAGAGGTTGATGCCCGAAGTCAAAGTAACCTGTTGAAGGATAAGAGGCTTGCAGACGAAGATTTAAGTGTCAGTGTTTTAAGTTGTTAAGTGTTTTAAATTATTAAGACTCTTTAAAGTCTTCCGATGTATTATACTCTGTTGTAAAATCATCTCCTCGTTTGAAGAGAGATCTTTTAATAAAAAGGGTTGAGTTTCATTTACAAAAAGTCTTTTGCTATTTAATCTTTCATTATTTAATATGTTTAATTAAGTTAAATGTTCCGAACAAAGCTTGGGGTGACATCGGACAGAACGTCTGAGGTCACTGGCATGTGGCACTACCGAGGTATAAATCGGGGGTGTTACAGCCGCGATGTCATGCCCATAGATGTCCGTCAAGCCGATCACAGAACCCGGCCGCGATAGCGTCGACGCGATGACGCCTACGCGCCCAGGGAAGATTTTGCTCGCGGCGAACCACAACAAGCACGTGAGAGGCTTCGCCATGCACGCATTGAATATCCTGGCATCCGCGCCTATGAGAACCCTCTCTATGACGCCGCACCACACAACGGGCCATTGCAAGCCCCTGCCCAACCTCGATACCAAAGACACGAAGTCAAGGTAAAAATCGAGCATTTTTATGGTGAATACAACCCTTCTGTTTTTCTTGAATGGGTGCAGGCTGCGGAGTATACACTTCGCTATTGTCGAGTGCCACCTGAGGAGCATGTCGACGCCACGACACTTCACTTCCGCGGAGCAGCCAGAGTGTGGTGGCATCGTTTCGAGGATGACTACGTGCGTCGCCACCGAACAAGGGTCACCGAATGGCACCAACTCGTGTACGTGATGACCAAGAAATATGTGCCTCTAGATTACAGAAATCAAATGAGAATGGAGATAGCCATGACTCATCAAGGCTCACAAACTCCCATCGAGTTTTTCTCCAAGCTAGAGGACATGTATTACAAGGCAAACATAAGCGTTGCACCATCGACTTTGAGGACCAAGTTTCTAAGTGGCCTGAACGCGCCAATCCACGACCAGCTTGAGATCTTGCCCATCAAGGATCTCAACACGTTGACCCACACGGCGATGCAGGTCCACAACCAGCTCGCGCGTCGAAAGCAGTCCTCTTGGCAAAATCAAGGTCAACGAAGGTATGATCCTAACCCTAGTCCATCCCTTACTACTGATGTGCGTGCTCCAATCTCAGACGCGAAGAACGCAATGCCCAATTCCATGACCTCTAGCACGACCGCGCCAAAGGCCCACTCCCAGGGCAATGATCGCGCACGTGACATGGAATGCTTCAAGTGTGGAGGGCGCGACCACTACCAACGGGATTGTCCAAACAACAAAAAGGCCCTCTTCTCCACAAATGCCACAGGATATGAGTCTTATGAGGAGGAGGAGACCCAGCTTGAGACAATTAAATACGGATTCGAAGAAGACCGCGAGGCCGCTTATGCGTGTGAGGCTGTCGCGCTCCATGCATGCACACCATTGAGCCTAGTCACGCGGCGCCTCCTCACCGTCAAGGAAGGAAGCCTTGTTGATCAGCGCGATAACCTCTTTCACACGCATTGCCTGGTCCAGAAGGCGTCCCTTAGTGTCATCATCGATGGAGGAAGATGTTGCAACATCGTCAATGAGAAGGTGGTCAACCATCTCAGCCTGCCGACAACGCCTCATCCACAACCTTATGACCTACAATGGCTATCTTTATGCTCAGGTAACACTGTCTCACGTCAATGTCTTATTACCTTTTCCATTGGTCAATACAATGACAAAATTTTATGTGATGTGATTGCAATGGACGCCACCCATCTCTTGCTTGGGCGTCCATGGCAGTTCGATCATCGCGTGCTTCACGATGGGTATCTAAACACCTATGTGTTTACCTACCATGGGAAGCGCGTGACCCTCCCTTTACCACCCCTATGGGAATGGCTCTTACCTATGTCTCCCCATGAGATTTTACAGGCTCAGGTCGAGCGTGATCGAGAAAAGACTATGGAAGCAGCAAAGCCCGCGTCAAGATCAACATGACGCCACTCAGATCTTGGAGATGCTTCCAATACCGCAGACCCAAGTAGCCGGACAACGCGTTCTTCCAAAGGGCACAAAGTCATTTGCAACGACCAAGAGACAAAAACGCGATCTAGAGGCCAGGACGGTGCAAAGACCGCGTTACAAAGAACCTTAGAGCACAACTTGCTTCTTGGACCTCCTCGCGACCTCCATGCTACCTTTCAAGGCAACGCGCCATGTTTCCTGTTGGTGCCAACGCGTTGCACTCCAGAGACCCCCATCAGGGAAGCTTTGCCAGAGGCGCCTCCCCAAGCTCTACCAGCCTTGCGTGGCATTCAAATCACAATCGGCTGGTTGACTGGTGCCTATCTGCACAAACGCGGCTGCCGTTGATTCATGTTCGACACCAGAGACCTCCATTGGGTGCACTTGCAAAATGACAGATCCCAATCGCGGTGCAAGCACCACTTGGTTCCACGCAGAGAGGGGCCATTCCGCGTCGTGAAAGACATTCGAGATACAACTAACCAGATTGAGCTGCCCAGAGGCTATGGCATCCATGCGACCTCCGACGTTGCGGATTTGGAGGAATATGTGGAGCACAATATCGATGTTGGTGAAGCGGGGACGCTTCACAACCAAGTGGGGGAGGGTGATGCGACCCTGCCCTCCATTACAGCCATAGAGGAAGAAGAAACCATGAGCCTGCGCTCAGAAGGGTTAGTGGGAAGACCGCGTTCCAATGCCAAGCAATGCTTCATCGCGTGCCTCAGCGCTAGCCTATGCAAGCCATCACCAAAGAACGCGTCTTCTTTCAAGCGACTCCATCCAAGTACGAAGACCGCGATCGTCGCCATACTCCTCGCATCTGGTATAGAGACCGCGATCTCCTTCAAGCGTCTCCAGCCAAGCCCCGAGACTTGCATCACTACTGGTTGGCTTCGGAAGTTACAAGCAGATTCGTGGTGACAATCTGGAGAGTGGCTGAAGACGAATTGGGAGAGCTGCCAGCTGCTGCCAATCACGAACCCTAAAGAAAATTTGGGGATAAATGTATCATGTGCATTGCACATGATACCCCTAAAAAAATTAATAAGGGCAAATTTGTAACTTTTATGTGAAATTAAGTTTCAATAAGTCATTTATACCGAACATACATTTATGCTTCAAACTCTTACATTCAGCTTCAGTCACAGTACAATTCAGCCCACAACTTATCTTTTTCCAATCAGCTTCAGCCAAATTCAGTCCCTACTTTAGCTTCAGCCCCAATAAGCCCCAGCTTTACCGAACAGACCCTAGTTAGGACGGTAAATCTTATCTTAATTATAGATTTATATTATAAATATACTAAATTACTTGATAATCAAATTTCATATCTTAACCTCTATATCTAATATTTCTATAGTTTATCGGAGCTTCCAAATTTAATAATCAAACAAGATATCTTAACCTCTATATATCTAATATTTGTATAGCTCACACGTTTAGAGCCACAAGAATGTTTTTAGGAAAAAAAGTTATTGAGGTATTATTATTTGAATTTTCAATTTATTATCATATTGAATAATTCACAAAATCTATATATCTATATTAAAGCGATTTATTTTGAATCACCAAAACGATTTTGGACCCACATTACTCATGTTTTAAATTATGGATATTAGCAAAGTTTGATGTTAATCAACCAAGTATCTGAATTTTAAATCAATATATCTTACATTATTTATGTTTTATTAACCTAACTATCAAATTTGATTTTAACCAACCAAAATTCTCAATTTAATGTACGATATTAGTGAAGGTTTTATATTGTTAAATGTAACAATTTCCATTTAATCTAAAATTGATCTTTTATTAAAATAACATAAATCATAGTCTCACTATTTTTTATAGCAAATCTCATTTCTCAGAACATGACAATTTAATCTTATTTTTAAGAATATGGCAAATCTTATCATAGTTTCATTTTTCTTTCCGATATAAATCGTACAATTAGCTACGTTACTACTCCAATGACAATTTTTACACCACAAAATAACTAAGAACATGTTAAATACAACAACAAATTTTCTAACCTATGCCCGTTAAGCATTTAATTTTAGAAGGATTTTGTTAGGTGTAATTATATTAGGGATTTTAATATTTTGTAAAAGGACATTCATGTTTAGGGAACAGTTTCTAAAATGAGAATTCTTAACATGTGCCCTTAGGTCATATGCTAGAAAACCGATATAAAATTTTATTAGCATTAACTGTTTAATGTATAACTTAATTACCCAAACATTTTCAATTTAAAAACTTATTTATTTTTCTTTAAATATAAATAGACGTCTAAATAAACTCATCATAACAAACATGAATAGCCTTTGATATATTCTAACTATCCCAAACTTTTTTACTTCAATTTTTTGATGTTTTTAGACTAATGATTTACAATTAGTCATTAAATTGTTTCTATTTTCATTTTTTCATTTTTGAGTTAATATGTTTGATATTTTCATATTTTTGAATAATATATATTAAATAATATATTTTAATATAACATTTCAACATATCACTTTTAAGGCTATAATTTTGTTATTAGTACACATATTTATGTTTAACTAATATTGTGACTTATAATTTTTTATATTAAAATATTGTCATAATTTTATGTTAATATAATATAGTTTATTGAAAATACACAATAAATGGTAGTGGAATACGTACAACTTTAGCAAAAAATATCTCGTGTATGAAAATAATTACATGATTAAAAATATACGAGAATATATATGAATAAAATATAATATATTTTTACAAGTTATATAATTAACAATAAAATGTTGAACACATTGCTTTTAAATAACAAATTTATGTTATTTCAATCTTCCATTTATATAATTCTTAAACAATACCAATAAGAATTTTCTTCTTCTTAAAACTACTTAAATATAACATAATTTAATTTAGTTATATATGATTATTGATGATTTTATAAATTTAAGTTCACCTGTACAAGGTACGAGTACTACACTAGTTATTTCTAATATCCGTATCATTTTATTTTCAATGTGTACTTTTTTATTGTTATTCCATTTAATCTAATAAATATACATTATTAAAATAATTTAAGTCATAGTTGTTATTATTTATTTATTTTATCTTAACAATTGTTATTATTTAACAAAAACTTACATTACACCTAAGTTAATAATTCAATGACAAAATACACCTTAATATAATTACGAATATACTTGAAATATAAAACAAATTAAGTATTATTCGACATATATTCTAATTTAACCAAAAAAATCATGTGAAAAACTTTATTTATTAAGAGAGTTCTTTGGATATAAAACAACTTCCACTAAAGTCACTATTCAAATAAGCATAATTATCTTAGATATATCCTATCTATCCTAAACGTTTTACTTATAAATTTTTTGATCTTTACAATAAGTAAAACTTATGAGTTGCGCACGATTTATGGTCTATTCTATTAGCTATTTGTGATTGAATATTTAGTTTGTAATTGTGACTAATATTGAAGAGGAATTAACAAAATATAGGCCTCCATCATATTTGCATTACACCCTCAGTCCATGAATCTAGGAATTAACACTCATGCTTAATTTTTATTACATGGATGGGTACCTATTTAGGGGTAAGATGGTCCAAAACAATTGCAAGAATGCCCAAGTTCCCTATATTCGAATTTTACAGAAAAAAGATAAATTCATTTTTCAGTTTCCCTTTTCTTTTGGTTGTTTTGGGATTATAAAAAGAATTTTTTAATAATATTTTTTTGTTTACCTTTTTGTTTTATTATTATGAAATTATAAAAAGGTAAAATAATTTTTTTTTAATAATATCCTATAATTAATTTATTTTTTTTGTTACAAAGACTAAGCAGCAAAATTATTACCCCAAAACCGTTCCCTTTCCCCCCCAAATTCCCTCCAAAAGCTTCTTCTCCATTAATTATCCTTTGCAAGTTTTGCAACTTCCATCTTTCTCATCTCTCCATTGTTGCAACTTCCAGTTTCTTCAACCCGACATTCGCCGCCCTCCACTTTTTATGATTCCCCATCTCCGAACTAAACCTCCATTGTTTCAACCTTAGAGTGGAGAGGCGGTAAAAAACCCCTAGAAAATGGCAGTTCTGAGAGGCGGTAAAGAATCGAGCCCAATGAAGAGCGGAGAGAAAAGGAAGAGAAAAGAAGACGACAACCAGGTTCGAAAGAAGAAAAAGCAGAGAGACGAAGTGCAGGTGAAAGGGAAAAAAAATCTTCTGACAGGGAGAAACCCATAGCCAAAAAATTGGGAAGGGCAGATCGATTAGCCCAAAAGTGAAAACAGTAAAGGCGAAAAAACCCATAATATTCAAAAGGGATGTAAGTTTTCTACATTTTGACCTGTCAAGCTTTGCAAATGGTTCAATTTGTATATTTTTTGTTTGTTTATGAGATTTTTCATTTGGTTTGTAGATTAGGTACAATTATTATAGAGGGGAACCATTCTACAGAAGAATTAACATTAATTGTAGGGTGCACTTTGTTCGTGAGATTGAAAACAAGTTGACACATGCGGATTGGCAACGGGTTTTGGATGACCCATTTAGAAAAGTAGTGAAAATGTTGCAGCAAGTATCATTTTCTTCACAAACATTGCATGCAGTTCTATTCAAGCAACTTGAAACAAAAAAGATGTGGGAGTCATGGTATGAGGTGACAGGAAAGGAGTTGAGGTTTTCGATCAAGGAGTTCAGTCTCATCACTGGACTGAATTGTGGGGAATTTCCATTTGTGGATACTAAAGGTGACGAGCTAGTAATGGAGTGATTTTTTGGTAGTCCAGGTGGTCCTAAAACAACGATATAAGATGTTTACAACAGATTCAAAGAACATCATGAGTTGGATAATTACAAACTGAAGTTGGCACTGTTGTTGATAGTTGAGGGTCTGTTGCTGGGAGGGGATATAAAGAGGCTGGTGAAGCCGCTGCATGTTAAGCTGTTGGAGAATATGGATAAGTTTTGGGATTATCTATGGGGAAGGGTTGCTTATGAAGAGCTTCACAAGTCATTGACCACATCACTAGCCAAAAGGATGCAAACATTAGAGAAGGCAAAGATACTCTCCAACCTACCAAGAATTCCATATTCTATTCAAAGCATGCCAGTTGTGTTTCAGGTATTTGTATTATGCATTTTTAATGGTTCAAATATGATATACTGAGTTCTGTGGTGTCTGGATGGAGTGGTACTCATAGTGAAACAACAGTGTGTTTTCTTTGCATCATAGTTGTATACTTTATGCTATAGTGTGACCGGATGTTTGAATACAGGGTGACAAGGTCATCGTGAGTATGCAAGATGTATGTTTGGTTTGAAGGGTGCACTTACATAATATCATGGTGCATAACAACAAATGTGATGTTATTTGTTGTTTGATTGAAACAACATACTAGTTTTCCATCATAGTTTTATGTGCATTCCATATAGTTTTATGTGCATTCTAGTCAGATTTTAGGTTACATGGTGACCAGATTTAAAATATAGGGTGGCTAGATATCATGATTTAATGTATCATAGTTTTATGTGCATTCCATTTTTTGTCTGGTTTGATAATTTGCTAATACTCAAACCACTTGTTATTGTAGATATAGGTATGGGAAGCTGTGCCAACAATTGGTCTCCAATTTGCATCAAGGTTGAGATAATCTACAATGCCTCGAGGTATTCGTTGGTTTTCAGATCAACTCCCTAAACATGGAGTCTTCGAGTTGGCTTTGGTTGATCCTACAAATGTGGTTAAGCCCATTCTTATTCCCGATGAAGATGAGGTGGATATGTTGTCCGACTGCTACTATGCTGATGAAAATGATGACCGGTATTTTGACAAGATTGTGAAGGAAGCAATAAAGGGTTTGAAAAAGAAGGGAAATATGAAGAAGAAGCAAGAAAAAGATGGGGGGAGCCCGAGTAATGCATATGTGCATTCATCAGAGGTGATAAGTGAGCTATTCAGAATGATGAAGAGGATGGAAAAAGGAGTGCTTGAGAGGATGCGAAGGCTGGAAAAGAGGGAATCAAACCAGGAGGAGGTGCCTAAGCGTAAGAGTAAGGGGAAACCAAAGATTGAAGAGGATGAGGAGGATTTTGAATCCTATGATGAGTCTGATGAGGACGAGGAGAAAGTTTATAAGGATGACCAGGAAACAGAGGATGAGGAGGTAGAGGATGAGGATGTACAAAAAGAGGAGGTTGAGAGTAAGGATGTTGAGGGGACAAATGATGATGAGAAAGTTGAGGATGATGATAATGGTGATGATGATGATGATGAAGATGGTGATGGTGATGGTGATAAGGGTAATGAGAATGAAGAACTTTGTCAGCGTGGTGACAAAAAGGTAGAGGTTGAAAGCAAAGAGGATGAGGATGTGGGGGAGGAGGAGGAGGAGGAGGAGGAAGATGAGGAGGATGACGAGGAGGATGAGGTTGAGGTTAGGGGTGTTCAAACGGTCCAGACCGGTGGATCGTAAATTTTTCAACACTTGGACCGTGAACCAGACCGATACGGTCTGGTCTAATTACGGTCCGGTCTCGAACCGTAATGGTCTATTTTTATTGTTCCTAATGATTTAAAAAAAAATAAGATAAAAATGGTCATATAATGATTCATTTACGGTACAAATCTAAACCGGACCAGACCGTAAAAATGGATGTACTTAAGGTTAAATGAGATATATTTATAATAAGAAAAGTAAATTATAGTCCATTACGGTCCGGACCGTAAATTTACGGTCATGGACCGGACCATAATCCATGAACCTTTAAAACCTTGGACCGTGGACCAGACCGTAACATACACAGTCGATGACCGGACCGTAATTTCCGGTCCGGTCCAAAAATGCACACCCCTAATTGAGGTTGAGGAGGAGGAGAAGGTAAAGGCTGAGGTTGAGGAGGAGAAGGTAGAGGTTGAGGTTGAGGAGGAGAAGGTAGAGGTTGAAGGCAAAGATAAAGAGGTATGGAATATGATCCTCTAAAAAATTTCATTTACTACTTTGACAGATTTATTTGTACCATGGTGACATGATTTTGAGTCGTCTCTGTCAGGATTGGAGATTATATCTTTTATAATTTTATTTGTGCCATGGTGACAGGATTTTGACATGTTTTGAAATTTATAGTCATGTATGTCAGGATAGGAGTTTAAATGTTTTACAATTTATAGTCGTGTATGTTAGGATTTTGACATGGTTATTATGATTGCAGGATTTTGATAATTCTATTGAGGATAACGATGCCCGTAGGTTGGTCTTGTATGCTGAAGCATCTAAGAATATTGCCAAAGATGGTGAAGATGATGTTGAGGGTCCTGAGGATGTAGTAATGGGCATTGTTCAAGACCTAAATGAAAAGGCTGGCGATGGAGAAAAAGACCATGATTTTACTAATGATATCGAAGGTGCCCTACGAGAGGAGGTTACCTAGCATGAGGATCTTGAAGTCCTAACCACAACGGCCATAGAGGTGGCCGCTGAGGTTGAGGTGGATGATGTATCCAGCAAGGGAAAATCCAAAAGGAAACGAAAGCAGACTCCCCCACCGAAGAGGGTCCTTCCTAGCCATATCATGAAGTCATCCTCCAAAAAGCTAACACCTTACACATATGAGAAAAAGGGGGGGAATATGAAGAAGATAACCAAAAATTCACATGTGAAGGAGATAATTGCTTTGCTATAATGGATGGATGATGAATGGTTAGTATCTCACAAATTTAATGATGTTGAACTATCTCATGGATTTAATTATGCCTTCATTCTTTTTCAGTTCTGAGCCAAGAGTTGGACTCCTTGGTGAATCGATGGACAAGGACTGGTTTCGGCTAATATTGGAACCAAAAGCTTGGCTGGATGATGGTGTAAGTTATTTAGTTATGATGTCAAATTAGTTAACTGTTGGAATTTATTGCAATGTCTGACAATATGATTTTTATTTTTTGAAGCAAATAGATGAAGTTTATTGTTATATTTGTAAGGCGCTTCTAGAGAACCATGTAGTCAAACATAAGGCCATAGTATTGGACGTTTTCTGGTCTGAAGATTATAAAGATGCATTGAAATACTATGTCAAACATCAAACTGTTCCACATGCAACTCAACGTGCAATTGAATACTTTAGGGGAGATAAGCTTGCATTGTATGGGTTCATTTGGGATGATGTGGACTTCATTTATGCCCCCTACAACCTCCATAATGAACATTGGGTAGCTCTACAGATCGATCTATAGCAATGGGAGATAAATGTATATGATTGTAATACGGATTTGAACAGAAACTTAGAGGTAGAGAACCTGGTGTTTGGGGTGAGCAAGTTTCTTCCTCACTTCATCAGTCAGTACCCGCCACTTGCCCATAAATTTGCACATCGGGGTATTGAGGAGTTTACATTTTCCAGAATTCAAGAAGTGAAGCAGAACAAGCGCCGGTCAGTCAAAATATCATTACCCTATGTATACTAAACCAATCTTTTTATATACTTCATCTAACTAACTTTGATGCATTTTCTGTTCCTAGTGGTGACTGTGGGGTGTACACTCTAAAACACATAGAGATGCTCAGTGCTAGTTGGAGAAATATTGACATTATGGCAGGCAAATTTATCGACGACTTCAGGAGGGATATGGCTCACAACGTGTTTGACGGGGTGTGGAGGTCGAACATAAGGAACCCCGAGGTTTAGATTGGATGTTTGGATAATTTTATTGAGGTCATACATGTTGTTCGAATGACATTTGTTTAGTTTACACATTAGGTTCTTTGTGGTTTGGATGACATTTGTTTAGTTTACGCACAATGTTATGACAACTTGAACAAAAAGCATACATGACAGGCTTGCCTAAATGATGAGTCCCAGTGATGAGTGCCTCACCTTGGAGGAGCCAAAGCCTTGACCACCAAGGCGCCGACGCCTCAATGCCACGACACTCAAGCATCCGATGCTTCGATTCCAAGGCATTCAAGTGTGCATCCCTATCCAAGCCTTTATGGCTTTTATCCCCTTTTCCCATTTTGTCAATTAAATCATGTAATTGCCTTTCTATCTTTAAGACGTGTGGACCCATTTGCATATGGGCTCCTAGTCCTTCTAAACCCTAGACTATTTAAGCCTTTCTTGGCTTCCTTTATTCACTAGTTGAAGAATAGAGAAGTGGATTTGCCTTGGGTTAGAGAATATCTCCCCTAGGCCTCCACTTAGTTCTTTCAACCCAAGCTTCCAAATCTCCACATCTCTTCCTCTTAATCTCATTTCCTCTCAAGCAAACTCACTCAAATCATTGAATTCAAGCTCAACTAGCCAAGGAACCTCTAAGTGAGGTTCCCTTGGCCTTGTAGTCGAGAGCCGCCGGCTAGCCCTAGCAAGAGGCCGGCCTCCCGCCTTGTCTGCCGCCGGTCGTGTTCTCCCTCGGCAACCCCTCATCCCTCCCCTCTTCCTCTCGGCCGTGAGTCTCCCCCAAGCTCCATTGGAGGACTAGCAAGCTCAAGAAGGAAGGAGAAGTCTAGCTTGGCCACGTTCTAACCCCCTTGGGAAGAAAGGCCTTCATTGGGAGGCTTGATTCTCATCAATTGGTATCAGAGCCAAAGACCAAACTAAGTCCCCTTTCTCCTCTTTCAAATTCAGTTTTTATTCTTATTTTCTAGGCTTGCATGAGTTCTCTCCTTGCTTCCATGGTGACCATGTATTTATGCTCATTTCTCCTCTTGCTAGCATGCAATTTTCTTGCTTCCTTGATGTTGTTGAGTAGATCTTCTTGCTCAGAGGGAGAGAAGAAGAGATTTGGAAGCTTGAGTTGAAGAATATAGAAGTGGATAATTTCTCTTAGGTTGAGTATATCTCCCTAAGGCCTTCCACTTACTTCTATCAATTCAAGCTTCCAAATCTCTTCTTCTCTCCCTCTCAATCTCATTTACTCTCAAGAAAACTCACTAATTTTGTTAGCTCCAAGATCCCCCTTGCCAAGGAACCTCTAAGGGAGGTTCCCTTGGCCACACAGCCGCGCGCCACCGGCCAGCCCTGATGCGAACAACCCCTGAAGTGTCGTTTGCAATTCGTAGGATCTTTGTCTCCTCAAGCTTGTAGTCGAATCTCCTCTTGCGTAGCCAAAGTGATGGCTTTCCTAGGGCTAAAGAGATAGCCAAAACTCGTCCAAAGAGATGAACGTAGGGATCAACGTGATGATCGCGAAATACCGAAGAGACGGTGTTTGATTGCTCGAAGCGACGAACTACGGGATAGTTTGATCCGTGGGATCATAAGGGTTGATGTTGGGATTCAAGGAAGAAGCGTACTCAACTTAACTACTCAAATCAACATAAGATTACAAACTAGGGTTTTCTGGTTTTAAATAACGACAAAAAGTAATAATAAAATAATAATAAGTTTTCGGAAATAAAGACGAAATAGCGAACGCTCGGGCCCGTTTCCGCGGTCGCGGAAATACTTCTGCGGTCGCGGAAACGTTTCTGTAAAGACTTGAGCGTCCATGTCAATTCTGCGGTCGCGGAAATACGTCCGCGGTCGCGGAAACGTTTTTGTAAAAGTCTCGTAAATCAACGACATTTCTACGGTCGCGGCTATGTCTTCCGCGGTCACGGAAAACTTCCTATAGAGCCATTCGTCAGTGGATTTTCCGCGGTCGCGGACATGGTTTCCGCGGTCGCGGAAACGTTGATGTTCGGCGTCTGGCTCTCCTTGGCGGGGGCGACTAAGGCGGGACCTCACCCAACCCTTCATAGGTCAAGAGAAGGATCCATTTAGGACTAGGTGAACCCGCATCACTTGTGTACGCCCGCGAGACTAATGATTGAGTTGCTCGCTCCATTGCCCTTGTGTGAGCTCTTGTTATCGGGCCATTCGAGCGTACCTTCATTGCTTTATCTTCGTCCTTCGCCGTCATCGAGGGGGTCATGGAGCTATCAATCTCCCCTTCTTGGTTGCGAAGCGTCCCCGCTTCGTCCTCGTCGTCAAAAGCATGAGGCGTATAAGGAGAAAGATCAGCGACGTTGAAGGTAGCATGCGCACCATAGTCATCGGGTAAATCCAAGCGGTAGGCGTTGGTCCCAAGGCGTTATAGCACCTGGAAAGGACCATCACCTCTGGGCATCCAGCTTGTGGTGGCGCTTCAAAGAAAAGCGTTCCTTGCACAAGTGCAACCAAACCAAGTCACCTGGCTCATAGGCAACCGGGCGTCAGTTTTTGTTGCATTGTGCGACTAGCTGCTCGGACCTCCGCTCCAGCTGCTGCCTCGTCCTCTCATGTAGGGACTTGACCTGGTCCGCACGCTCCACTCCCTTGATGCTTTCCTTTTCTTTCATAGGCCGTGGTACGCGATCTAAGGGGATGAGCGGATTGAGACCGTAGACCACCTGGAAGGGAGTCTTGTGCGTAGCCGAGTGCATGGACCTGTTATAAGCAAATTCAACAAAAGGCAAGCACTCTTCCTACTTGCGGAGGTTAGACTTTAACATAGTATGCAATAAAGCACCCAAAGTCCTATTAGTAACCTCCGTCTGGCCATCCGTCTGGGGGTGATAGCTAGTAGAAAATAACAACTTAGTCCCCAGCTTGGACCATAAAGATTTCCAAAAATAACTCACAAATTTAGCATCACGATCCGACACTATACTTCTGGGAATACCATGCAATCTAACAACATGCTCAAAAAATAAGGAAGCAATCTCAGAAGCATTATTAGTAGTCTTGCATGCAATGAAGTGAGCCATCTTAGAAAACCTATCAACTACCACAAATACCCAGTGATAAAATCCATACTAATATCTTTCCATGGGACGTTCAAAATAGGCAAAGGGGTATACAATCCTTGGGGACTCGATCTAGACTTAGCATGCACACAAGTAACACAAGCCTTGTAAAAACGTGTAACATGATGCAACATTTTAGGCCAAAAGAAATGTTCCTTTAATGCAGCCAAAGTCTTAGGAATACCAAAATATCCTCTACCTTCATGAGCTTCTTGAATTAGCAACCTACGTATAGACGTTTTTGGGATACATAGTTTCCCGGCCTTAAATAGGTAGCCATTATCAACATAGAATCCATTAGACTCTCCTTTTTCCATACATGTTTGAAAAATTACAGCAAAGTCATCATCATGCATATACACATCTTTAATCAAGGAGAAGCCTAAGATAGAAGCATCAAGATGGGTAAGTAACACATACCTGCGAGAAAGGGCATCAGCAACCACATTCTCCTTACCTTTCTTGTATTTGACCACATAGGGGAAGGTCTCCATAAACTCCACCCATCGTGCATGGCGTCGGCTGAGGTTGTACTGGCTCTTCAAGTACTTCAATGACTCATGGTCCGAGTGAATGACAAACTCCTTAGGCCATAGATAGTGCTGCCAAGTCTTCAACACCCGAATACGAGCATAGAGCTCCTTGTCATAAGTTGGGTAGTTGAGTTGGGCGCCGGTGAGCTTCTCGCTAAAGTAAGCAATGGGACGCCTATCCTGCAGCAAGACCCCTCCAATTTCATGATGAGAGGCATCACACTCTACATCAAAAGTCTTGGAGAAGTCCGGTAATTTCAGCAAAGGAGCGTGGCACAACCGGTCCTTCAAGGTGGTGAATGCAGTCTCGTGGGCGGTCGTCCACTCAAGTGACGCAACCTTCTTTGTAAGCTCATGCAACGAGGCTGCAATGGTGGAGAAATCACGCACAAATCGGCGGTAGAAGCCAGCCAAGCCCAGGAAAGACCGAACCATGGTTGGAGTTGTGGGACGTGGCCATTCCTCTATGGCGCGGACCTTCTCTTGGTCAACTTTCAACACATCCTTGCTTATAACAAAACCAAGGAAAATAGTAGAATCCGAGCAAAAAGAACATTTACCAAGGTTAGCATAAAGTTTCTCATTCCTCAGACACTCTAAGACCTTCCTAAGATGCTCAACATGCTCATCTAACGACTTGCTGTAAACAAGGATATCATCGAAGTAGACAACTACAAATTTTCCTAAGTAAGCCCTCAAAACATGATTCATCAATCTCATAAAAGTGCTAGGAGCATTGGTCAAACCAAAAGGCATAACCAACCACTCATAAAGGCCATACTTAGTCTTAAAATCAATTTTCCACTCATCACCCTCATGCATCCTAATTTGATGATAACCACTCTTAAGATCAATTTTAGAAAATAAAGTAGCACCATGTAATTCATCAAGCATATCATCAAGTCTAGGAATAGGGTGTGGATACTTCACTGTAATTTGGTTGATTGCCCGACACTCAACACACATGCGCCAACTACCGTCCTTCTTAGACACTAGAATGACTAGTACTGTGCATGGGCTTAAGCTCTCTCGGACGTGGCCCTTATCCATCAACTCTTGCACTTGACGCAGCAATTCCTTGGTTTCTTCCGGGTTCACGCGGTGTGCAGCTCGGTTAGGAAGAGAGGCACCGGGTACAAAGTCGATTTGATGCTCAATTCCACGAATAGGAGGCAATCCTTCGGGCAGCTCGTCGGGCATCACATCCTCAAATTCCTGCAAAAGAGAAGTCACTGTAGGGGGTAAATCAACAAGATCTTTTACATTTAAAAGACATGTAAAAGGAACAAGTAAAAATCAAGGAAGACATCCCTGAATGATTGGAGAGACATCCCGAGACCTAGCCAAGAAAAGTTGGTTTTCACACGATCCTTGAATGCCGTTGTGAGCTGGCTTAGGGGGCTATTTTGGTGCTGATTTCGGTGGCTTCTCACGGTTAGCTGAGGGCAGTGGATGTCCCTTGGCTTGTTCAAGTGCCTTGATGCGGTTCCTTTCAACATGATCGTGCATAATCTCCTGAGGGCTCATAGGAAGCAATGTCACCTTTCTTCCATTGTGCATGAAGACCTAGTTGTTGAGAAATCCATCATGAAGAGCTCTCTTATCAAATTGCCAAGGTCGCCCTAAGAGAAGATGAGTTGCATCCATGGGCACTACGTCGCAAAGCACTGAATCCTTGTAATGGCCAATGCTGAAATTGATTATGCATTGTCGCTTCACAACATTGGAATCATCACCCTCGAAGATCCATTGTAGACTATAGGGTTGTGGATGTGGAGTTGTATCGAACTTGAAGTGCTTGATCACATTTTCATTGATGATATTGCAACAACTTCCACCATCTATAATGACACTCAAAGAAGCACCCTGGACCGCACACTTAGTATGAAACAAATTTTCACGTTGGTCAAGTAAGGTACCTTCTTTGGCGGTAAGAACGCGGCGTGTAACCAAGCTAAGAGGCACGTTGCCTTGCTCATCCATAGAGCTGCATATGTAACCGTCCAACTCCTTCTCCTCCTCATGGTCGTACGTGTCAAATACCGGCCCGACGTCGGGGGTGTCCTCGTCAAACGACTCATAGCCGGAGGTGTTCGAGAAGAGGACTCGCTTGTTGTTGGGACAGTCCCGCTGCATGTGGCCACGCCCTTGGCATTTAAAATAGACCTTGTCCCTTGCCCTATCATCAAATCCTCCATTAAAAGTGTGACCATTCCTTTCCCCTACCACTAGTACCACTTAGTAATTTATTACTTCTCTTAACCGACTCTTTAAAGAGTTGATTGGTTCTTACTCTCACCCCCTTTAAAGTCTAAGAGTTGTACTTGCATTTATTTAGAAAAAAGGGAGAAAAAGTCAAACTCGACATAAGCAAAACAGAAAAAAAAAGTTAAGCGTCCCTTGAAAAGAGGGAAAAAATACGGACTTGACCAAAAGGAAAAAGTAGTTGAGCACCCCTCTAAAAAAAGGCCAAGTGCCTTGTAACTTCTCTTCTTTTCTCCTATCTTGTCTATAAACCATGCGTGGTAAGCGATTGGACTTAAGCCACGCCAAAACCTATCTTATCATCACAAGAAACCTCAGTCAAGCCTT